>ML778936.1:1281616-1292922 GCA_009831015.1 Picea engelmannii
CCTACCACACTTAGAGGGGGGGGGGGTGGTGAATGAGTGTGGGGATATTTTTCCCAAAACTTCCCTCTTACACAAAACTCCTTAGTTAACATTCAACATTTACTCATTACTCATTGTTGTCATTTATAATCAGCTAGATGTGAATACATATCAGCAACATATATCAGCAATATATCATCAACAAATCATCTCCATAAGGAACACAAACAACACAAGATGTATGTACAATTTTTCTTTTTATTATGGACTTCAATCTGGGGTTTTTCAACAACAATTGAATAGAGTACAACTCTATAAGAGCACCAAATCTATATGCAAGACTCATCTTACATTCTCAGCACCAACTGATATGAGGCAACAATCCTCAACAGATATCAATCTGTACTATAAACAAGTGCATCAACCATGCACCAACCTGTGCCAAACAACCTGTAGTCAACCTGTACCATAAACAAGTGCATCCAACCATGTACTAAGTACATACTAATCATGTGTCAACTAATCATCAACAATGACTCATCAATATGTACCAACATCATCAACTATACACCTCATGTATGTGCCAACTCATCAATTGCTTGTCTCAACCATGACTAGTTTTGGATTAGTCAACAACCCTAACTTGAAATAATCATAACTTTGTACCTGTAATTAATAAAGATCTAAAACTGATACACAATTTTCTTCAGTTTGTTTTATGCAATTCATCTAGGTGTCACTATTTGGAACCTCTTATAAAAGGAGTTATAGCAAAAATGGCATACCTTGCTGAATTTTGGCTTATTCTAGAGAGCGACCTTGTAGAGTGTGCTCCGCACGAAATATTTTTTGAATAGATATGAAACTATTACAAATCATACTAAAAACTGTAATCTAACCAACACAATTGGTCTCACTGAATTTGGATCTATTATGAAGACATTATGACGTTTTTACCCGAAACACTTGTTTTAGACTAGTTTCAGGACTATCCACAAACCCTATTTTCCACGGAGTGCATCTCCAAAAATACAATGACCCACAAGATAAATATTTTACCACAAATACTTGGATATGTTTCCTTAATGGAATATCAATCTCACGGTCTGAATCATTATAGAAAAAAAATTATTACAAAAATGGTGAGATAATCTATAAATAAAATACCTTAGAAAGCATCATGAAAAGAATTTATCCTCCCTTGAATTCCGACCCTCTTTTCTTCACCTTCCCTCTGAAATTTGGCTTAGATATCCTTTGGTTACCTCATTAACCTATAGATATTCAATATGCTCAAGTGTTCCACACCAAAAATTCTCAAGAAGCTCTCCACCAATACTGCAAAAGATATTCTCACAAGAAGCTCTCCATTGATCCACAAAAAGGATGATCTACAAGAGATCATTGTTATCTTATTTATACTTTCATCCTATATGTCACTTAACCCATTTTTAGGTGACTTAACCCATTTCTAGGTCACTTAACCTATTTTCTTTATTTTAGTGTTAACCACTTTCCATAAATAGAAAGTTATCCAATACTTTATCATTTAAATATTCATTCTTGATTTTGTCACCTTACTTTATCATTTCTTGATTTTGTCACTTCTATTTATTATTTAAATAATCCACCTTGACTTTTTCACTTTACTTTATCATTTAAATAATATTAACCCATTTCTAGGTCACTTAACCTATTTTCCTTATTTTAGGGTTAACCACTTTCCATAAATGGAAAGTTCTCCAATACTTTATAATTTAAATATTCCTTCTTGATTTTGTCACCTTACTTTATCATTTCTTGATTTTGTCACTTCTCCTTATTATTTAAATAATCCACCTTGACTTTGTCACTTTTCTTTATCATTTAAATAATGATTTCTTCTTTTAGGTCACTTTGACTTCTTTGACCTTGGGGGCTTCAAGCCTTCATGTGGGGGTCCTTCATCTTCGTAAGACCATAACTCTCAAACCATGAGGAGTTATGTGACATTCCACATACCACTGGAAATGGAATGACAAGCACTATCCATCTAGGATAGTTTCACCAACAATTTCCTTGAAATTCATCTCATTATTCCACATACAAGCATGGGTACTCCAACCATTCTTCTAGGATAACTCAATCCGCAAAGCGTCTTCCTGTGAGGGCTTTCACCATAAGGGGACCACTTTGGAGTTCATTCATTTGTGCACCTTATCAACCATGATAAGACAATAATGAGACCATGGGTCCTCCAACCATTCTTCTAGGATAACTCAATCCGCAAAGTGTCTTCCCATGAGGGATTTCACCATAAGGGGACCACTTTGGAGTTCATCCATTTGTGCACCTTATCAATCATGATAAGACAATAATGAGTCATCTATACATTTTTCCAACAATGCATCATATACCAATGAAACCACATCGATCCATCTTCATCATGTATTAATGACAACTCATTGATCCATCTTCATCATATCAATGACAACTCATTGATCCATCTTCATCTATGGATTCTCATCAAGGAAAATACATATTACATTACATCAATCATCAATCAATCAATCCTTTGGAATCAATCAATGACATCAAACAATCAAACCATTGGCATCAATAACAACATGATCCAACATGCTTTACCACCAGTCTGGGTCAGCTGTTGTCACCCCTTTTTCGTCTTGATTGTTGTTTTGGTTCGTTCTCCAAGTTGTGATGCAACTGTCAACAGTGGTATTGTTCTTTCTCTATTTGGTCGAGCCTGAGCTATTGTTGCTATGGCTTGTTCTTCACTGTCACTATCGCCAAAACCATTTCACATTCCAGTCTTTGTATTTCCCAAAATATTAAATGGAGACTGATGTATGTATTGAGTGGCCACGAGTTGTGCTCTGGCATTCTTTCCACAAGTATTTTAAAACGTTCTCTCCTCTCATCTCTGTTTTAGTGGCTGACTGATATATTGGTTAAACTCATTGTCAAATTTGTTTCAAAGGTTATAAACCTCTTTGGTGTTGGAAGAGGCACTGTCTCTCTGTGTCTTCGAGGATTTTTTCTTGTTTAAACCAACCCTCATTTCCACTCTACAATAAATTTTTAAGAGGCATTTGTGTGTGCCTGGTTTGTTGAGTCGAATTGTTTTGTTTCTACTCGGGCAATTTTTAGCTCTGTAAAGATCTTGGGGTTATAAGTTAAAATAATGGGGTGTTTTCAAAAGAGGTACGATCTCTCTGTGTTTTTGAAGATTAAGCACACTCTCATTACCTCTCTGCAATAAATTTTTAAAGAACCTGACTTGGTTCTATTGAGACCAATTTATTTATGGGCTCCTCAAGCACCTTTTTTTTTCTCTATCAAGATTTTGATTACAAGTTAAATGACTGGTATTTTCTAAAAAATGGCACGAGCTCTCTGACTTCAAAGACCATCTCTTGCTCGAGTCTCAGTATTTCCTCTCTGTGATGAAATTGTTTTGAAAAGGGAAAGGGTATGGATTACTTACAACCCGAGAACTTTCCATTTGACCGATTTATGGATTTTCACTCATTGTTGTGTTAAATCCTAGCACGATCATGATTCCATTTAAGTTTCGAAGGCACCTGTGTGTGTGATTGGTTCATCAAATATGATCTTGGTTCTGTCAAGATCTAAAGGAGACACCTGGATGTATGATTTGATTATGTTCTCATCGCACATTATATGGTTATGTCTTTTATTGAGTCTATACATGTTAATGAACACAAATATCAAGCTTAGGGCTACATGTTTTTGGTCAAATGTTATTGTCGAATCAAGATTTTTGTCGATGATTCTATTGTTGTTGACCTGTGCGTGATTAAATCAGGCCCGATTGTTTTTTGGATGACAGTGGACTGTGACAGCCAGTATTAGAAGTCGATTGTTGGTGGTTAACACTGGGTCTATTATTATTTGATTTATAGAATTAAACATTGGATATGGGTAATTGGAATCACTATGCATATTATGTTTCTTTTAAAAGGAAAAGATCAGCATTAGAACATATAAGACTGTGGCTCGAATGGTTATAATGTTTCTGTGGAATTGGAAATGATATTGCATAGTTATTATATAGGATGCACAAAATGATATAATTGAAGAGTTCTGGGCAATTGAATTGTTTTCTTTATTGAAGACAACAAGCAATCTGTATGCAATTAAAGGACAGTTAAATGATTTTGGTCTTGGAAGTGGATGCTTTTTGGATTGTAATTGAAATAGAGTTATGATTGTTGTTTAATTTAATTTATTTTATGAACAGTATCTATATTATTCCCTCTCATATTCTCACTTTTTCTCTCATTATAAGCCCCTCACGATCCCAATTTCTTTTTTACATGCACTGTTTAATAAAATAAAATTAAAACTTTGTATGACAGTGGTAAAAGATGACACATAGATAGATGACAGTTGTTATATTTTGGGTATTGATTGCACAGTAAGATATTTAATGAATTGTTGAGTAGTACTCGTGTTCTTACTCCCTATTGTGATATCACTTTTTCACTCATTACGATCACTTCAGATATCCCATGAACCCTATTTCACCCCCTACTCATTTAACAATTATTAAATAATTATTATGGATTGGATTTCATGGTCTTATGTTAATTTTTGAGCCAAACTTTGTTTCATATAAAGAGAATGTCATGTATGGTCTGTTAAGAGCTAGTTGCTAATAATTGTTGCATACATGATGAGCTTCTTCAGTAGAGGAAGTCATGGAAAAAACAATAGGGGAAGAGGTAACTGGAACAGAGTGCTTAGAAGGCCCAGATTCTCAATTCATTTTGATGTCGATCCTCAGGAGTTGAACCATATTTTTCAAGATGGGTTCTTCAATTGGATTGGCTAAGGTATAATTCAACCTAGACTAGAGAGGCCTCCCTTCCAACCCCAAAATGTTCCTGGTATCCATGTGCCTCCCCATGTATCTTTGCAACTAGAAGTTCTAAAAAATGATGGCTGGCAAAAGATTGTTCATCCAACAGTCTCCCACCATCGTGGATGGAAAAACGTGTCATTGCCCCCTCCTCCTCTACCTGTAAACCCATATGCTCAAATTTCCCCTGCACACTCACCTATTCAGTCCTTACATGCAAGAAAACAACTCAAAACCGAGCCTCTCCATGTGCATGACAAAGGTAAAGATGTTGTTTCCCGCTCATGTCCTTCAAGTGACTCAGCAAAGTCAGTATCCTCCCGGATGCACATGAGGGAAGATTTCTCCCATGTTATTAGTGATATTAAGCCTCAAAGTTCCACCCAACCTAAGCTTAATTCAAGGAATTCCAAAGGGGACAACAGTGACAAAAGAAGAATTTCCTCTAAAAGTGGCAAATATGGATTTTGATTATGTATTTATAATTGATTTGTTGAGGACAATGGACTACAAAAAGTTTTGGACAACAAACTATTTTTTGGATATTGTGGATATTTACATGTTTTGGATATGATTTGAAATAATTCTGATATTTAAATTTCAAATTTTGGAAATAATTTATGGGAGTGACAAGGAGGCATGTGTTAATTGGTTGTCTAATTGTGTTTATTTTTGTTAAGAAATAAAAGGGAGTCACAAGGGATCCCACCTACTTATTTATTATTTAATAAAGACCCTTAATTATTATTATTATTATTACTTCCTCTAACTAAAATTAGTTAAGTTTTATTAACTTAACTAAATGAGGTAGTTGAACTACTTCAACTAATTTGGAATGCATAAAATCCAAATGATAAGAAATAAACAGGGGGAGAATAGAAGGAGAAAGCAATACTAAGGTTTTCTCTTGAGTTTTATTGAAATAGTTAAGTTCTCATTCATTCTTCAGTTCATTAAAGGCCTAATTCTCTTTTTGACATCAGGGTCTTATTGTAGACAACAAGGTTCAAAGCTAAACCATATCATTTGGATGCTTGTTTCAGAGGTGTTGATCTATCTTTGATAGTCTGTGTAGACTTGTATGTTTATAAATTGAGTTTCATGACTGATAAAGGATATTGTGCAGAGTCAAGTGGGCAGTAGTCTATGGCAAGCTGATCCAGATTTTAAAGTTCATTTTTTACTTCTTATCAGAGTCCTTTTGTATGGATTTCATCGGGGATATCTAAGTTTGACCTTGGTCCATTCCCTCACAAGGATTTTTGTAAAGAGAAATATACTTTTGATTTCTTGGAATGAAATAAAGCGATTGTTATTTTGTCTCATTTGTGTTAATATGTGACTTAGTTACTTTTGCTTTTTTCTCCACATTTACATTCTGCAATCTGTTTATGTTCAGAAAATTATATAAAAAGTTCATATTTTGCAACAATCTTTCCAATTAAAAAATCATCCTAAGCCCTTGTAATTAATACTGGTGGATTGATAAATAATTTTTAAGGCTATAAAAAATAGGGTGATATTCCCGACTATTCTTCCTTAGCCAAGCAGGATTCGAAAATGCTTGAGTAAGATAAATTCATATCTTTTCCTCAACATTTATTTGGCGACCATATTGGGGAGATCTTCCATATCTCTCTGGTTGATTGTATGCTTGATTATCATTAAATATATGTATATTTCTTATTTGGATTATTTGATTGTTTCTTTTCTTCATGACTGTACCTGTTGCAAGACAGCCCAATATTGGGCCCAACCTTAAAGATCAGACCAACATTTCTTTAACCTTGTTTAATACCATCGTAGATATTTTTAATACCCAGGTTGAACTTGAATGCTCATGGAAATTTATTGAACAAGACATAAGTGTCTGAGAACGTTGGGAAGCTAGGCAAAGACAACCTAGGAATCAACCATAGATTTTTTTTCCTAAAGTTTTGATTTTCTTTTCATGTTCTTAAACCCTCACTTCTCTAGGAGAAGAAGAGGTTTATCACCTGAGATCAACCCTATTGTTGAAATAGGAAGAAGAAATCTTATTTTGTCAACCCAACAAATTGCTATAAGGAGAACATTGTCTGATTCAGATAGTTCATCTTTCTCTCCTTTACCTATCGTTCACAAGATGGCATCTAGTGGTGGCTCTGGTGGCACTGGAGGTGCTTCTTCATCTCAACCTTCAGCCTCGTCAGTGATTGGTAGCTTATATATCCATCGAGTCCCTTTCCAATCTACTACAAACCCTGCCAAGGTCATTAAAAAGTATGGGCTCTTTGAGTTTGAAGAAGATGCTACAACTACTCTGTGGCATGTTTCCTCTCCTCTTAACCTAGCACCTGCTACTCGTCCACTTCCTAAATTCAATAAGAATCTCCCTAGGTTTTCAGGGAATAACACGGTCACTACGAATGAACACTTGGTGGCATTTTGTAATTCCTATCACAACATAGGAGCCAATGACAATGACACTTGTATCCACTTATTCGTTAATTCCCTTGAAGGGAAGGCAACGATTGATTTCTTTGATCTTCCTCCCAAGACCATTTCCACTTGGGAGGAGTTAGTTTATTGGTTCAATTCTACCTATGGGTAGTCTAAGAGCCCAACCGAGCAGTTACGTGAGTACAATAACATTGCTTATAAAGATGGTGAGACTATCAACTCTTTCAACTTGCGTTTCACCAAGTTATATAACCAAATCCCCGAATTCATTCCCCCTCAAAACCAAGCCTCTTTTATGCATTACAATAATGTGTTACCTTCCCCCTACCATCATTGTCTTGAAGAAAAGGAAATTGACAGCCTTGGTTCTTCTCTGCATACTTGTTTAGAGTATGAAGAACATCTTGAAAGAATAGGTCTTCCCAAGGAAGACTTAGTTAAATAGACAGACATGTCCACCCTCTTACAGTTTGTACAAGACATGAATAATCGAATGATAGCGTATGAGTGGAAGGGAAATGTCACTTAACTTACCCCTGGGGCCTCATATTCTTCTTCACCACCCTTTAGGAATCCTAATGAAAACAATTTTTCAACCTAAAGCCATCATGCCTCGCAGTTGGTGTAACTTTTGCGAGGAACACCATGAGGAAAGTACTTGTGAGGTAAAAAAGAGTGCCAGAGATAAAATCTTTGGTAAAAGACCTGAAAATACTATTGTTTTCCTAGATTTTGCAGAACCATAGGATGTCATGATCATAAATACTAGGAATAAATCATATGCTCCAAAAAGTAAATATGATCCTCCTCACACTTCTTCTAGCCCAAGCTCATCTTCACCAGCTGCTACTATACAAGATACTAAAACTCCTAACAATCAAGGAACGCTCTCACCTCTCCCCTCTTGTAAATACAACATTCTCAATCAATTGGCTAATATTAAAGCCGATGCTACCCTCCTCGACATGGTTGTTGTCCCAGAGAAACAAAAGCATCTGAAAAATTTCATGGAAGGAAAATCTTCCATCGTGACCAATCTTTCTGAAGAGGTAGATGAAGAGGACTCAACTGTAAATAAAGTAGGTGTACATAATTTTAGGAACCTTGTGAAAAATCCCCCTGTTTTTTTATTTCTGTAAAGATTATGGACAAAATAGCCCATTGTTGTCTCATTGACGGAGGTTCGGGCCCAAGTGTAATGTAGAAAATTATTATGGAAGAGCTAGGTTTGTCTTGTACAAATGAAAATGACAAAAGCATGCTCTCTTATAATAGTTTACAACAATCTACCATAGGTGAAATCAAGGACGTGACCTTGGTTTTGTGCGCGCATCCTGAAATAAGGACAACCCTTAATATTCAGGTAATTGATATGCCAGTGAGTAATTATTAAATCATCTTAGGACGAGACTGGAAAGCCTTGACAGGTGGATAACTCTCACTCGACGAGACACACTTATCCGTTCCTCGGAATGGTAAAAACATCATTGTCCTATGGGAGGGAATAATTTTACCTTATATAGAAAGCATCGCACAACCTAATGTGAATTATATCGAGGAGGACCTAGGAGTGTATTTCATCTTTGCAGATGAGGACAATACTACCTTGGAACCAATCGACATAGGGGATGGGATGTGGCATATGCACTTTGATGGTTCATGTTCCAATGAAGGAAACAGAGATGGTATTATCTTGTACTCTACTGTGGGTAAAATTCATAACTTTTCCTATAGGTTAGAGTTTTCTTGCACAAACAACGTCACTGAATTTGAATCGTTACTGCTAGGCATTGAAAATGCCTATAATTTAGGTTGTGGTCACCTTACAGTTTTTGGGGACTCCGAACTTGTTGTAAACCTTGTACGTAAGATATATTCTCCTAGCAACAAGTTAATGAAACATTACACCCAAACTGTTTGGGCACTTATCTCAAACTTTCTATATTTCAACATCACTCATGTTAAGAGGGAATTGAACTCAATGGCTGACAGGTTAGTTGTTTTTGTAACCTCTCCTACTTGGTAACTTCTTCCACAAAGACCTGACTGCACCTTTCAATCTTTGTATTGTCCACATATCCCTGACAATGTAGAGTCATGACAGGTCTTCCCTAGTCATGAGAGCATATGTGCTTTCAACATAGTTACCAACTTAACGAGACCTCTACAGAGTTCTCGTTTTTTTGGAGGTCAAGTTTTTTACCCCGTTTTTAAAAATAGTGTTTTCGGTAACACCCCCCTCCCTTTTTAGGTGGTTTTTTGATATTTTAATTTTTCTGATATATAAGGTTTCCACTTTTTTGTTTTTAAATGTTTGTTTTTTCATTTATTTTCAAATTGTTCAAAAAAAAAAATCTCAACAGTGTTTTTTCATCTATTTTCAATTTTTTTATTTTTATTTTTATTTTTACTCAATCATGTTTTTAATCATATTTCCATGCTCCATCCAATGGTAAAAATGTTGTACACCATTTTTTTTTTTAAATTAAGATTTTTCATATAATTATGTGTCCTTAATTAAGTTATGGTTTCATTCTTTTTAAATATAGTGGAAAATATAATTTTTAACACATTGTTTTACCTTTACTTCAATACATAGAAAATAATTGTAGTTAAATAACACTATTTTTTAATATTTACCAAAAAGATATAATTCATTTTTTGGATTAAAAAAAAGAAAACAAAAAGAATTGAAATTAAAAATAAAAAAAACAACATCTTAAAAACAAATTTATATTAAAAAAAACCATTGAAGAAAAACCTAAAAAACTAAAGAGGAAAAAAAAAACATAAAATTAAAAATATATGTATCTAAAGTAAGAGAAAATGAGAAAAAAAATTAAAAAAAAAAAAGGTAAAAAAAAATTCTAGCCCCAAAAACATTAAAAAGGTGGAAAAACCCCAAAACATTTAACAATATATATAAAAAAACCTCAAATTAAAATTTTAATACAAAATTTAAAAAACAATTAACAAAAATAAGTTAAAACGCATTAAAATTACAACAAAAATAAATTAAAATTTATATAAAAAAATTTAAAAAATAAAATTTAAACAAAAACAAATTCATTAATATATAAAAAAAATTCAAATTTATATAAAACATATATGTTTTATGTATATATAAAACATATAAGATATGTATTATATATATATATAACATATATATTATATGTTTAATATATATAAAACATATATATTATCTGTTTTATATATAAAACATATATATATGTTTTAAAATCTGCGTCAATGGGACCTGGGCCAGGCCCGCGAGGGGGCTGGCGCGATGTCGAACATCGTTCCAATGTCCCCATGATCCTGGCCTAGGTCCTGTAGATGCACAGTTTAAAATATATATATATATATTATGATCCTAAGAAGTTCTGGAGCCAAATTCTAAAACGCAATACTAAAGAAAATAATAGGATTCCCTTAACAGACTGGAATTCCTACCTTAAAAGTCTTTACGAGTTCCCTAATTCCATGGACACCATTCCTATTGTCCCTATAAAGGAAGAAGTTTTTTCTTTAGATGACATAGAGTTCGGGGTTAAGCGGCTCGCAAATGGGAAAGCTAAGGACATTGAAGGCTACCAAGCTGAAATTTTTAAAATCGGAGGGCCAATCCTTATCCCTCACATACACAAGCTCTTCAATTTAGCAGTCAAGCAGGGCTTCCCTAAACCTTGGATGGAAAGCCTCATTGTTCCTATTTTTAAAAATGGGGATAAAAGCATTCCCTCTAATTATAGGACCATTATGATTAGCCCGATTTTAGCCAAGCTCTATGGAATTATTTTGGAAAAGAAGATTAGCATTTGGCTAGAAAGTCACGGTAAAAGAGATAAAGGCCAGGCCGAGTTTAAGAGATATCATTCAACTGTGGACCATCTTGTTACCTTTAGGATCATTGCAGAGGAGTTCCACAATACTAAAACCAATCTTTTTTGTTGTTTTGTTGACTTTAGAAAAGCTTTTGACATGGTTCCTAGGAAAAACCTTT
>ML778936.1:1293770-1316218 GCA_009831015.1 Picea engelmannii
AATCAAAATTTAAGGAAAAAATGTGGTGTGATAAAGAGTTAGAGGAAAAAATAAAATTAAGGTATTATAAAGATGTAATCAACCCTAATCTAGAAGATCAAAATTATCTATCTGTTTTGCCAAGTGTAAAGAAAAAAATAAGTGTTGTTAAGATAAGAACAAATTCTCACAAGCTCCATAGTGAAACTGGGTGTTGGTCAATTCCTAAAACGCCATGGGATGAAGGAGTGTGTCACCTTTGTGACACTAAGAAGGTTGAAGATGAAAAGCACTTTCTCTTAGATTCTCCAGCCTATACCCATATTAGATCTTATTTTCAAAATATTGATCACACTACCAACCTTCCTAACCTCTTAACTCAACAAAAATATGGTGATCTTGGAAAGCTTCTCTTAATGCTTTTCGAGCACAAAAACAAAATTCTAAAGAATCACAAGTAATCACTTACCCTCTTAAGGTCCGATAGACCAATTAGGTCTTAGTGGATGTTAATCATCATCATCATCATATAAAAAATATATATTATATATGTTTTATATCTATATAAAATATATATTATATATGTTTTATATATATGTGTGTGAAATTTGTTTTAGATATTTATGAAAAAAAATATTTTTTAAAGGTGTTTTAATTTAGTTTTGTTAAATATGTTTTATTTTAGGATTTTTTTTTAAATATTTTATTGAATTTTGGTTATTGTTTTGAGCTTTTTTAGTTTTTTTCTTTCTATTTTTTTTTTGTTTATTAAGTTTGAAGGCATTTTTTGTTTTAAATTATTGTTTTCCTGTCAAATTTTATATTTTTTTCATTTCTTTTTAGTTTTTCTTTCGTTTTCACCATTTTGTTAAGTTTTGTTGTTTTTTTTTTAAATTTGGATTTTGAATATATGTTTTTAAATGTGTTTTTGTCTTCATTCAAAAATATATATTTGTGAAGATTTTCTCTTTTCTCTTTATTTATTTTTTAATGTAAATTTAAGAAAAAAAGAAGAAGTTAGTAAATAAATTTTCAAGTGACCATTTAGGATCCAATTTATGATTTTTTGTTTGTGTAGGGATTTGTTGTCAAGGCCACAGTTTGACTTAGGTCATAGTTAGCTGTAATTTTAATGTTTAGAAAAAACATTTTGCTTTAGGTAGCGTCATGTTTTTATTTAGGTGTTGATTTTAAGGTTTTTCTAAGCAACTATTTTATGTTTTAAGGCGATGCTTGAAAAAAGTTTTAATTTTGACCCGGTTAGAAAAATTGGTGCTATCGGTAGCACCATGTTTTGATTTGGGGGTTGATTTTAGAGTTTTTTTGAGCAACCATTTTATCCTTTAAGCCCATGCTTGAAAAAATTTGTAATTTTAGCCCGATTACAAAAAATGGTGCTATCGGTAGCACCACTTTTTGATTTAGGGGTTGATTTTAAAGTTTGTTTGAGAATCCATTTGATCATTTAAGCCCATCCTTGAAAAAAGTTGTAATTTTGACTTAGTTACAAAAAATGGTGCTACTAGTAGCACCACTTTTTTATTTGGGGGTTGATTTTCATGTTTTTTATGCAAAACTATGGGTTTTAAGGGATAAAGTTCTCGTTTTGAGGTCACAGATCTCATTAAGTTGGTAACTATGTTTTTCATACAAAATGAACCTTATATTCCTAAGGAGATCATATCAATGGAAGATAACAAAATTTTGAAGGGCTTGACTCCTCTAGAAAGTTCATTATCATCAAATGATGTAGGCAACAAAAAGGAACATAAAGAAGAGTCGAAAAGGAAAGTGGGTGAAACCATTTCCTTAAACATTGGGACATCTGATTGTCCAAAGAATGTTAAGATAGGTTCTCAATGTTCAGATGAAGAAAAATTGAAGTTCACTGAGTTACTTTGTGAATTTCAAGATGTTTTTGCTTGGTCTTATGAGGATCTTTGTGGTTTTGATCCTACTCTTATACATCATGATATTCCTATCAAGGAGGGAATAAAACCGGTTAGGAAAAAATAAAGACCCATTAACCCTGCATTGGAAGCAACTATTCGAAAGGAGTTGGAAAAACTCTTGAAGGTTGGGATAATTTTCCTTGTTAAGTATTCTGAGTGGGTTTCCAATTTAATTTTCGTTCGGAAGACGACTGGTCAGATCCGATTATGTGTTTATTTTCATGCATTAAATAGGGCTAGTATAAAAGACCATTTTCCTCTCCCTAATATGGAAATGATTTTGCAGCAAGTTGCAGGATCACAGATGATGTCCTTACTTGACGGGTTTTCTGGTTATAATCAGATCAAGATAAAAAAGACAGATAAATATAAAACCACTTGTATTACACATTGGGGCACTTTCTCTTATGAACGTATGTCTTTTGGCTTATCTAATGGAGGTGCCACTTTCCAAAGAGCTATGCAAATAGGTTTTGACGATTTGATCGACAAAATTATTCAGATTTATATTGATGACCTAATTGTGTATTCAAAAAACCGATCAGACCATTTTGGTCATGTTAAAAAGGTTCTCATGCGATGCAGGAAATTTGGCATTTCTTTAAATCCTTTTAAGTCTATTTTCAGCATTACCAAGGAAAATCTCCTTGGACACATTCTCTTTGATTCAAGAATAACCATAGATCCCGAAAGGATCGTTGCTATCCTAAATATTCATGCTCCTACTTCCAAGAAGGAGGTTCAAGCCTTTATGGGTGTTATCAACTTTGTCCGTAGGTTTGTTCCTGATTTTCCTTTAATGGTAAAGCCAATTCACAATCTACTTAAGCAAGATCATTCCTTTTCTTGGACCGATGATGTTTAAAATACTTTCGTAAGGATCAAGAAGGGAATCAGTTCCGCGTCGGTTTTGGCGAAGCTGAATTTTGAGAAAGAATTTGTTATATATACTAATGTCACAAAGGAAGAAGTTTTTGCTATCCTTGTTACACATTATTTTAGTCACCCCTATGACCGTTAATGATTTAAACCTATCCTTTATCTTTAGAAGGATCAATGTCCTTAATCCTTGAAGAAGAATGAAGATACTTTTTCCCAAAGAGATGAAATTATACTTTTCCTTTGTCAAAAACCTTAGAAAAAGGGATCGTCACACCTTGATTAATGTTAAGGGTGTGATTATATAGGATCATCATAGGTTTCACCAAAGTGGTCTGTGACGTCGTCACAGTTTTCTCAGTGTTAGGGGTGTGACGATTTCTGTACGAAGGAAAAAGAGCAATTTCTCTAAAGTTCTAGAATAGAAGCTTTGAGGGTGAGTTGGCCTCTGATCGGTTTGGATCTGAGTCGCATCCATGATTTCATGGGATCGTCCTAACCTCCTCACCCTATCCTTTTCATCTTATAAAAGGAGAGGAGTTCTCATGGGGAAATTTGGTTGGCTATATTGGAAAAGTTGGAAAGTTCTTGAGTTTTGTAGCTTGGAGTTTTTGGAGATTGTATGTTGGATTTGAGCTTTTCTTTGTCAAGATTGATTGTTGATCTCAAAATCCATGGATTAGAAGTGTGTGGGAAGCAAGGAACTATTGGAAGGGACATTACAACATCAAGGCATTGGTTGTATTCTCCTTTTCATATCTTTAATACTGTGATATATTTCTTTCCCATAAAATTGGTCTTATTTATTGTATGACTCCTTGATCACATACATAGGTTTTGTTGAGTATACGTTGTTGCTTTCACTTTTTTGGTTTGTGTCTTTTTACAAGTTCAACATCCCATAAGCCTTGGAATGGAGCGAGGATGACACTAGCGAGGACAAACGACGTTTAAAAGCTATGTCATTTATCTCTTGTTAGTTAGTATGCTTGATAATTAAAACTTAGGGAAAGTTTTATATTCTATCTTGTTTTGTTCTAGTGTTAGGGGGAAACTAGGGAGATATGTTTGTGTCTGCACTTACCAATTAATCCGATAACAAAATTGGCGACCATACTGGGGAACATGTTGTTTTCCTAGTTTGTCTTTCTTTCTTGCTCTAATTGTTTGGGTTCTGTTTTCTAAGTCACTAGGAGATCCAGATTGACTCTCTGACTGTTTAATTTCACTGGAAAACCCTCATGCTTTTTATTTTTTCCATTTTTCCTTGGATCGTCGCACCCTTCTTTGTGATACAATGTGACGATCTAGGATAGAAACACCCTACATTTTGACATAGTGCGACGTCGTCGCACTGTATTTGTTCTCTAGCCTACGAAGATCAAGGATCGTCGCACTGTGTTGGTTGATAGGCCGTGGTGATTTTGTGAAATTTTTTAGTTTTTTATGGTTTTCCCTACCCAGATCTTAGATATTGTTTTGGGGTGAATTTTTGGGTTTGATTGTGATCTGATTACAGTCTGTTTGACAACTTTGAATCTTCTTTTAGGTATCTTTGAAACCAAAAAATGTATTTCTTGCTTTGCATTAGATTGGGGGTATCCTTGCATTTGAAGTAGCGAAATTGCATGTTTTTTGGCATTTTTGGTTTTTGGCTCATTTCTTGAAGATCTTGGTATTTATGAGTTTAATAAAATCTTGGGACATTGTGCATCTGGGAATGATAAACGTTTTCTCATTCTCGTAATATAGCTTTCGTCAAAGTGAAATATTTTCATTCTCACTTCTTTTCATTGTTTAGAGTCGGTCAAAACATCATTTAGTCCACGCCATTTTTCCTCTTGAGTAAACAACAGCCTTAAAATAAATCGCTTATAAAAATTGATTAGACATTTTTATATTTTCTGGTACCAAACCTACATTAGCTTAGGGTGTAGGGCTTTGGAATAGGTGTGAAAGATAACTTTCCAAAGCTGTAAACAAGCATAGTATCTTGTGATAGGGAAAGTTCAAATGCTACATTTTGTCCTGGGAAGCCCTTCAAAAACAAGGGTCAATCACGAGGTCGCATTAGGACCGACAGAGTTACTCACCCTGCTTTGTTGGTCTTAGTGTAGATATTGTGCATATTATTGGGGGTCACTTGAGAAGAAAATGTTGTGGGGACCTTCTCGAGTTGATTTCAGGCTTAGATACCCTGCCTTTGCGCATGGATCAGACTATCGACTATTTTCGCAGACATCATTGTCGTAATTGGTAACCTTAGTAGCCTATCTCTTGAGGGTCTTTACATAAGGTGACTGTGGAGGGGCAAGTCTTCACGGTACCTGGAATCGACATTGGCCAAACTCACTCGGGATCCTTGGAGGGTATACCCACGATTATTTGTGGGAGCTTGCACCAGGGTGTAAGTCCGTTAAGCAGGTCGTCAACGTAACTTTTCCACCCACTCTATCTCATCCCCTTCTTACGTTGTTCCCATGATGTTGGATTTCATCACCAACTAGTGTGTTCATTGTGAGAAGGTTTTGTTTGTTTTCTTGCTTCCTGGATTTTTAGCGTGTGTTGTTTATTTTTCCTAGAAAAATATAGGTTGTATCTATTTTGAATGGCGTCAGTTCCCGAAACTACCAACGAAGCAACCCCTGCTCTGGGGGAACCTTTTGTTTTTCCTTCTTACGAAAATGTTGGTCCTCCTTACATCACTACTTTGAGCCTTCCAGGTCTCAAAATTGGATTGTCGGTATGGTTTTTTTCCACTCCGGTAATCCTAAATGCAACAAGTGCTTCGGTTGTAAGCACTCCCCCCCAAGAACATCAACCTCACGTTGATCCTTCACCTTCTTCATCAGTAAGATCTCCTTCGCCTTCTTCACTTTCAAGGTCTTCTTCCATTTCATATTCTTCGTTGAGTGAAAGCTCTGAAGCTAGTAACCTAGTGGATAAGAAGAAGAAGAAAAGGAAGATTAAGAAGAAGAAAAATAAGCAAGGGTCCAAACTTCCAACCACTACCAAACATGTTGGAAAACCACCAGTTAATAATAATCATGTTGGGAGTGTTGATGATGCCAAGATCACCCAAACAACCCGTAATCCCAAGTACCCTTGCAGGATTTGTAAGGGTAGCCATCTTCTTAAGTATTGTCCTGGTCTATCCAAGGTTATAGAAGCATGGTCTACATGCCCTCATCAACCCATGTCGTCAGCCTCTGAACAATATGTTGATGATCTCTTGTCAACTAGTCAAGATACCATTGGGAAGAAGAAACATAGATTCAAGTTCCCGTGTATGTTATGTGGAGGGAGTCATCAAACTCACCTTTGCCCTCATATGGAGGAAACCTTGAAATTACTGGAAGACATGATTTTTTAACAGCCTCAACTTTCGGCTGCTTACCACAGGGCTTCTCTTAACCCACCTGTAGTTGATGGAATGATCAATATAGTCCCTTCATTGGCCAGTCCAATTGATCAGGTAGTCAATCTGGTCACATCCTTAGTTGAACCAGTTGACAAAGTGGTTGATCCGATACCATCCTTGGTCGATCCCACTCTCCAGTTAGAGAGTGAAACCCAAGCGGTCGATTTATTTCCATCCGTCGACCCCATTCTCCCCTTGGAGAATGCCACCCAAGTGGTCACTCTGATCTCGTCATTGGTCTATCATGCTCTCTCACTAGAGATTAAACACGATACTACCCATGTTTTTCTCATTGATACAGAATCTACCGTGCTAGGGGGGCATTCCTCCTTCTCCCATGGAACCTCCTCCAAGTAATGAGGCCATCCTTTTTTATTGGGGTGCGCTAACTGGACCTCGTCTTCCCTCTAACATTCCTTTCAATATTATAGTACAGGTTTGTGGTTGAGATGTTCCTCAGACACTGATAGACTAAGGTTCGTCCATTAGTATTTTGTCCTCTATTGCTTGGAAAGATTTGGGTTATCCTTAGCTTGTTCCAGTTACGCAAAATCTGTTAGCTTTTAACAGAAGAACCATTTAACCTTTAGGGACCCTTCCTCAGTTTCCTGTAACTTTGGGAGGGAAAACTATATTTATCGATGTCATGGTATTCCAAGATCCCTTGGATTTTGATTTACTCCTTGGGCGAGATTATGTCTATTCCATGAAAGCTATTGATTCCACTCATTTTCGTGTGATATCTTTCCCGCATGATGGATGAGTGATGACTATTGATCAACTTTCATTTGTTGGTCCTGACTTGACCGTCAACTCAATGACTTCCCTGAATGGTTCATATATGCAGTCGGTATCACCCTTGCCACAGACAATTATGTGGCGTTGTCTCCCATGCCTTCAACTGTCAATGAAAATGAGCCTCTCACTGTAAGCTCAATCTCTTATGACTTGGATCCGGTCATTGACATGGTGATCTCTTCGGTAGGTCTATTGGGGCCTGACCTCCTTACCCCTATCATGGTCCTCAACATGTGTTCCTTCCAAAGTGTGTTTCTTCCATCTTGTGAAGATCTCTTGGAAGCCATGACTGAGTTTTATCCCATGACATGGCTTCCTTCCAGAGAATTATCCTCTTGGAAGCCATGATCAAGAGAAGAGTCTTTGAGCATGGTTTTCTAATTTCAAGCTCGTTAAAAAATGAAACCAACTATGAGGATAGTTTTTCTTCTCTGTGGAAACCTCGTTAAAAAATGAAACAAATATTACGAGCATAGTTCTTCTCCTATGTCAATCTCGTTAAAAAATAAAATAGCCCGTCTCGATCATAGTTCATGTTCCTGTGTCAAGCTCGTTAAAAAATGAAATAGCTTTTCCCCCCTTCTTCTGTTGAGTCAAGTACTCCATTACGTATATTATTTGAAGCTTCCATTCCTCCTCCTGTGATTTTCGATGAAATGAAGCTTAGGGGTCAATTCTTATAGCCTCTGGACTTCATGCTGAAGTTAAGCCTATAGCTTCTTAAGTTGGGGGCTAAGTACCAACCATCCCTGGATTCTAAGCTGGGAAGTCGCAAGCATAGTTTTCTATGGTTCAAGCTTGTGTAAAAATGAAACCACCTACCTCAAGCATAATTTCCTATGGTTCAAGCTTGTGTAAAAATGAAACCAGGTCCAAGCATAGCTTTGTTTAGTTGTAATCTTGCGAAAAAATAAAATCTATCCCAAGCATAGTTTTGTTTTGTTTTAAGCTTGCGTAAAAATGAAAACAATCCCAAGCTCAGTGTTTGTTCTTTCTCGTGCTCATAAATCAATGAGAATGTAACTGAGTAAACGTTTATCACTTTTTCGGACTCGTAAAGGTTATACGAAAAAGGACTTGATGCAGTTCCCTTTAAGCTCTTTCCAGGCTCCCTAAACACGAAAAGATAACCAAGCGACCTTGTTCTTTTCACGCTCGTAAAAGTATTTGAAGAAAACATTTGATGAGAGGTAAGTTATATATTTTTTGATCTCGTCAGACTATCTTTCGAAAAAGGACATTTTGGAGTTTTCTTTAAGTGTTTTTCAGACTCTCTAAACATGAAAAACCCCTGAGTTTATTTTCATTGGACTCGTAAAACAAACATCGAAAGGCCCATATGGGACCAAACCACTCCTTCCTAGGGTTCATTAAACATACTTTGAGGGACTTATACGAAGAATGAGCTTACAGTTCAAGCATATGTTGTCCTCCTCAAGCTTGTGTAAAAATAAAGAGGTACTCGCTAGAAATGGTGTGGGGGAAATTGGGAAATAAATGTATCTAAACATGTAATCTATGGGAGAGTGTCTTTTGAACATGACACCCTTTCACTCGCTTTGTGTCTAGGTTGGAAAATCCACTTATCTCTTGATCATACTCCTTTATAAGATTAAAAATTGGTCTGTGATCCCTGTTGTTGATTCAGTGTTGCCAAGACAATTGTTGTGTCGTCAATATGTTCAAAGAGAAGTTCAACCCGGAAATCCTTCTATTGTGTCAGCCATTTCTGTAGTCCTTAAGCCTTCTATTGTGTCAGCCATCCTTGATTCATTCCCGAATCACTTGTTACTTTGATCTACTTCAAATATTTATACCCATTTCTTATCATTGATGGAGGATACACTAAGGCCTTCATGTGACGAGTCTTTTCCTGTCGACTTCAACTCGTTATCCAGGAATTAGACTTAGAAACTAATTGGTACCATGTAACTTGCATGCCTCAATGGCAGGTTTCCTCGCTTTCGATAGTGGGTTTTCATTATTGACCCTTGATCGGGAGATGTTGCCAAGTGTTCGACTTCATCTCATTAATTCACATTTTTTGGATTGTACTAGAGTACCTTGGGGGTCATTGACATTAATGGTGATTTCCCTCGCACTTGTTAACGGTATTCATTAATGACCGGTAATCAAGTCATTTCTACCATGTTCGACTTCAGTACATGTATTCACATGGCTAGATTCGTACTATAGGGTGGTGGAAATGAATACCTTGGATCTTTTCTAATAGATTCATATTTCATTGGAGTATATTTATATTATACTGTTGCATAGATCCACAGTGTATTTTTGGTGGCTATGTTCATATTTGAGTCATAATGGCATGGATCCACAGTGTATGTTTGGTGGCCATGACCTATATTACTTGACATGGATCTTTGCATGTCGGCATTTATACTTTGATTTATTTGTATTCTGAGTATGGGAATGCCTACCTCAGTGATGATATATTATTGTACTGTATTTCCTTGTTTGTTGGCAGGTTTCCGACCAACGTGTTCCTTGTTCCCAACACACAATCAACAAAGTATTTCAGCTATCACTTTGTTCTAACTTCATACTTTGGGGGGATCACTGTTGCACATTATTTTTTTCACCCCTATGATCGTTAATGATGTAAACCTATCCTTTGTCTTTAGAAGGATCAATGGCCTTAATCCTTGAAGAATAATGAAGATACTTTTTCCCAAAGAGATGAAATTATAATTTTCCTTTGTCAAAAACCTTAGAAAAATGGATCGTCGCACCTTGCTTAATGTTAAGGGTGCGACAATATAGGATCGTCGCAGGTTGCACCATAGTGGCCTGCAATGTCGTCGTATTTTTCTCAGTGTTAGGGGTGCGACGATTTTCATACGAAGGAAAAAGAGGAATTTATCGAAAATTCTAGAATAGAATCTTCGAGGGTGAGTTGGCCTCTGATCGGTTTGGATCTGAGTCGCATCCCTGATCTCATGGGATCATCCTAACCTCCTCACCCTATCATTTTAATCTTATAAAAGGAGAGGAGTTCTCATGAGGAAAGTTGGTTGGATAGATTGGAAAAGTTGGAAAGTTATTGAGTTTTGTAGCTTGGAGTTTTTTGGAGCTTGTATGTTGGCTTTGAGCTTTGCTTTATCAAGATAGATTATTGATCTCAGAATCTGTGGAGAAAAAGTGTGTGGGAACAAGGAACTATTGGAAGGGACCTTACAAAATCAAGGCATTGGTTGTATTCTCCTTTTCATATCTTTAATACAGTGATATATTTATTTCCCATAAAATTGGTCTTATTTTATTGTATGACTCCTTGATCACATACATAGGTTTTGTTGAGTATACGTTGTTTCTTTCACTTCGTTGGATTGTGTATTTTTACAGGTTCAACATCCCATAAGCCTTGGAACGGAGCGAGGATGACACTAGCAAGGACAAACGACGTTCAAAAGGTATGCCATTTATCTCTTGTTAGTTAGTATGCTTGATAATTAAAACTTAGGGAAAGTTTTGTATTTTGTCTTGTTTTGTTCTAGTTTCGGGGTGAAACTAGGGATATTTGTTTGTGTCCGCACTTACCGATTAATCTGATAACAAAATTGGTGACTCTGGACTTCATGTTGAAGTTAAGCCTCTAGATTCTTAAGTTGGGGGCTAAGTACCAACCATCCCTGGATTCTAAGTTGGGAAGTCGCAAGAATAGTTTTCTATGGTTCAAGCTTGTGTAAAAATGAAACCACCTACCTTAAGCATAATTTCCTCTAGTTTAAGATTATGTAAAAAGGAAACCAGGTCCAAGCATAGTTTTGTTTATTTTTAAGCTTGCGAAAAAATGAAATCTATTCCAAGCATAGTTTTGTTTTGTTTTAAGCTTGCGTAAAAATGAAAACAATCATGAGCTCAGTCTTTGTTCTTTCTTGTGCTTGTAAATCAATGAGAATGTAACCAAGTAAAATTTTATCACTTTTTCAAACTCGTAAAGGTTATACGAAAAAGGACTTGATGGAGTTCCCTTTAAGCTCTTTCCAGGCTCCCTAAACACGAAAAGATAGCCAAGCGACCTTGTTATTTTCATGCTCGTAAAAGTATTTGAATAAAACATCTAATGAGTGGTGGGTTATCTCTTTTTTGGTCTCGTCAGACTGACTTAAAAAAAAGGACATTTGGGAGTTTTCTTTAAGTGTTTTTCAGACTCTCAAAACATGAAAAACCCCTGAGTTTACTTTCTTTGGACTCGTAAAACAAACATCAAAAGGCCCATATGGGACCGAACCACTCCTTCCTAGGGTTCTTTAAACATAATATGAGGGACTCATCTGAAGGATGAGCTTACAGTTCAAGCATATGATATCCTCCTCAAGCTTGTGTAAAAATAAAGAGCTACTCGCCAGAAATGGTGGGGGAAAATTTGGGAAAGAAATGTATCTAAACCTGTATTCCATGGGAGAGTAGCTTTTGAACATGACACCCTTTCACTCGCTTTGTGTCTAGGTTGGAAAATTTGCTTGTCTCTTGATCATACTCCTTTATAAGATTACAAATTGGTCTTTGATCCCTATTGTTGAGTCAATGTTGCCAAGACAATTCGTGTGTCGTCAATATGTTCAAAGATAAGTTCAACCTAGAAATCCTTCTATTGCGTCAGCCATTTCTGCGGTCCTTAATCCTTATATTGCGTCAGCCATCCCTGAGTCAATCCTGAATCACTTGTTACTTTGATCTACTTCAAATCTTTTTACCTGTTTCATGTCATTGATGGAGGATACACTAAGGCCTTCCTGTGACGATTCTATTCATGTCAACTTCAAATCATTATTCAGGAATTAGACTTAGAAACAAATTGGTACCTTGGAACTTGCATTCCTCAATGAAAGGTTTCCTCGCTTTCGACACTAAGTTTTCATTATTGACCTCTGATCGAGAGATTTCGTCGAGTGTTCGACTTCAGCTCATTAATTCACATTCGTTGGATTGTACTAGAGTACCTTGGGGGTCATTGACATTAATGGTGATTTCCCTCGCACTTGTTAACGATATTCACTAATGACCGGTAATCAAGTGGTGTCTACCATGTTTGACTTCAGCACATGTATTCGCATGGTTAGATTTGTACTGTAGGGTGGTGGAGATAAAGACCCTAGATCTTTTCTGATAGATTCAGGTTGCGTTGGAGTATATTCATATTGTACTTTTGCATAGATCCAGAGTGTATTTTTGGTGGATATGTTCATATTTGAGTCATAATGGCATGGATCTACAGTGTATGTTTTGTGGCCATGACCTATATTACTTGACATGGATATTTGCATGTCGGCATTTATTCTTTGATTCATTTGTATTCTGAGTATGGGAATGCCTACCTCAGTGATGATATATTATTGTATTGTATTTCCTTGTTTATTGGCAGGTTTCCGACCAATGTGTTCCTTGTTCTCAACACACACTCGACAAAGTATTTCAGCTATCACTATGTTCTAACTTCATAATTTGGGGGTGTTACGGTCCTAACCCACACATAGGTAGATCAATATATTCAGATGTAATAAAGGTCAATATTAATAAGGCCTTTTAATAAAATAGAATAAGGCGAATGTAAGAAGACCTAATAGAAGCTTCCGCTTCTAGAAGGATCTTCCTCTAGATGCTTCTCTTGATAGACATATTTAGTATAAATAAGGGTCAAGGGTATGAAAACCCTATCTTGGAGATTATTGTAACAAAGCATTGTTCAACTGGAGGTTGCCCCCTCGAAGAGGCCCGTGAACATTGCTTTCTGAATCAAAGTGTTATTTATGTTGTTGTTCTTATATCATTTATGTGTTATTGTGGAGATTATGCTAGTTATATTACTGTTATTTTTCCATTTCTAGCATTTTATTTCTGTTTTGCATACTTTTTATATCTGGTATATTACAAGTGGTATCAGAGCACTTTCCTTGGCAGAAATTGTGGAAAAAAAAATTTCAGGGTAGAGACGTATTCCAGCGTCTTTAATCCATAGAGATCTGTCATTACACACATAAACCCATGGTTGAGGGATTCATACATGCAGGAAATACAAGTGGTTCTTAAGCGCACATCTATTGGCCACCCTTGTAACCCCTGTTGGTACCCCTTCGAGTGGTAGCGCATCAGACAACACTTGTGTACGGATCGACCTAGATTTCCTGAAGCTCTCTTTAGATAAACTGATCGGTTGCCTAACTGCTATAGTGCCACCAAGAACAACACTCGGGAAGATACTCTCTAGTACCTGGATAGTACGGCTAAGGGTGCGGTCTATCCTCCTTAGTTAGTACCCTAATATATTGGACCGAGTACTACTGTTGGACCCCGCACATATATCAGAGAGCTATAGCATAGAGCAAACCCTTGTCTATAGAACCCTTGAATACCTAACCCTTGGGGGACAGAAACATAAACAAATTAACAAAGACAAGATCTATTGTCATGCAACCATGTTCAGGTTTCCAAGTAAATACACATTTCTTTCTGGTTAAGAATTTGGGGATTTCATCGCTGCAGTATTCCTCAAACCAGAGTATAACTCCGCNNNATTTGAGACCTATTCCATTGGATTCATCTCTTCGCCCTTATCACATTCATCCATATCTTTTTTTAGAAAAAATTTTGACCCCACCCACCCCTTTTTAGTTCACCCATCCTCATGGCCCATACCCATAGCCAAGACCTGGAATCTCACTTCAACACCTTGCAATCTGGTTTCCTCGAGACCCAAAAAGAAGTGAAACAACTCAGTTCTACTATTGCCTCCATCGATTCATCCATCAATATAGCCATAAATACAACCATACAGTCCTCAATGGAAGAATTCAAACAAGAAATGACCACCCAGATTGAATCTTTCTTTACATCACTCTGCACTAAACTGAAGATCCCTACAGATGACCCTTTCTTTGAAGCACCTCCAAATACTAAAGGTGGACATTCCTCCCATTCCCATACCTTTCAGCCCCATCACTTTCAATGTGACCTATGCCTTCCATGGGTGGATGTGACCAAATTTGATGGCTTGGACCCCACTGGTTGGGTAACCCAAATGGAACATTATTTCTCTTTATACGACATTACATATGACTTGGCCAAACTCCGATATGGTTTTCTCCATCTAGATCAAGAACGTTAGCAATGGTGGCAATGGAGAAAAACTTCCCGTCAAGGGTATATTACTTGGACCCAATTTGTGACTGAGCTTTATGAACACTTTGACACGAACACCAACCATTTGGGCCGTTTGACAAAGTTGAAACAATCAGGAACAGTAGAAGACTTCATAGCTACCTTTGAGCACCTGGATTTTCGAACAGAGGGCATGACTGATGCTTTCTTTTGAGAGTGTTTTATTAGTGGCCTCAAGGAGGAGATTCGGGCCCATTTCCTCATGGCTCAACCCTCAAGTTGGGTGGAGGCTACTAAAAGAGTTAAAGAAGCACAACAAGTGGTATCTCTCAAAACCTAAAACCCTCCTTTATCCCTCGCCCTAAACCCATAAATCCCACTACTCCCTTCGCCCCATTAAATATCCAAAAATTGACCAGGGATGAAATGGCTGAACGCCAACTCAAAGTCCTTTGTTATAATTGTGATGACAAATATTTCCCGGGCCACAAGTGTAAAGAACAAAAGATTTTTATGGCCATCTCTGAGGATATTTCAGAAGAGGATGTTGAAACTCGCCTTGTGTCTGAGTCATCTGAAATCACTGACATAACCCCTCCCGAAGTGGAACCAGTCATTTCCCTCAATGCTCTCACTGGCTTCTCCACTCCCCAAGCCCTCAATTTAATCGGTTACATCAAGCATTAGAAGGTCATTATTCTGGTTGATAGTGGAAGCACTCATAATTGTATTCATTGCTACATTGCCCAAGAAACTCATTGCTACATTCATGTCGTCAACAATTTCCAAATCATGATTGTCAATGGTGGTTCCATGAAATGTGGAGGGCGCCATGAAAATGTGCGTCTCCAAATCGGTGACTACCACCTAAAATCCCATATGTTTTCTATCGACATGGGTGGTTGTGACATTGTGTTGGGTGAAGACTGGCTAAGAACTTTGGGTCCCATTCTCATGGATTTTAAGGCATTAACCATGCAATTCGACCAGGAAGGCCACCAATATAAATTCCAAGGCATCACTACTGGTTCACCTGAGGTCATTAGTTCCCATCACATGGAAAAGCTTCTCAAAAAAGGTCATTCTAGTGTCATTGCCCAACTCCATGCCATATAAGCAACAGAGACACCCCCAGTGTCACAAGACCTCCAAGCCCTCCTGTCTAAACATCAAATGGTATTTTCCACTCCCCAAGGAATCCCTCCTTCCCACGGTGTTCATGATCATTCCATTCCCCTTGTACCCAGAAGCCTTCCTCCCAATATCCGTCTGTATCGCCACCCCTTTTCACAAAAAAATGAAATTGAGAAAATGGTCCAGGAACTCCTTAATGCAGGGGTTATTCGCCCTAGTATGAGCCCTTACTCTTCTCCTATAGTCATGAAATAAAGAAGGTTCTTGGAGAATGTGTCCTGACTTCCATGCCCTCAATAAATTGACCATTAAAGACAAATTTCCCATTCCTGTCATTGATGACCTCCTAGATGAATTGAGTGGCGCCCAATTCTTTAGTAAACTTGATCTTCGCTCGGGCTATCACCAGATATGTATGAAAGAGGCAGACATTCCCAAGATGGCCTTTCGAACTCATGAGGGCCACTATGAGTTTTTGGTCATGCCCTTTGGCTTGTGTAATGCCCCCTCCACCTTCCAAAGCCCCATGAATCATTTCTTCCGTCCCTTTCTCCGTCATTTTGTCTTAGTTTTCTTTGATGATATCCTCATCTATAGCAAAACCTGGACATACCATCTCACTCATGTGGATCGATTTCTCCATCTACTCTCGTAGCACCAACTTTTCCTGAAACAGTCTAAGTGTGCTTTTGGTGCCTCAGAAGTAGAATACTTGGGTCATCTGGTTGGCAAGGATTGCATCAGGGTGGATCCGAAAAAGATTGACGCTATGCAAGACTGGCCGCACCCAAAGACTCTCAAAATATTGCATGGATTTATGGGCTTAACAGGGTATTATCGCAAGTTTGTTAAGAATTATGGAAAGATTGCAGCACCTCTCACTGCTCTCCTCAAAAAGAACTCTTTCACTTGGACTCCAGTCGCTACTTAATCTTTTCAAACATTAAATACGACCATGTGCACCACTCCAGTTCTGTCCCTTCCTAATTTCACAAAGACCTTTGTGTTGGAATATGATTCCTCAGGGAAAGGAATCGATGTTGTCCTTATGCAAGAGGGTTGACCTTTGGCCTTCACCAGAAAGCAACTATCTGAAAGGAATCTGGGCAAACCCATTTATGAAAAGGAAATGTTGGCTATTATGCATGTCATTGACCTACCCTTATCTCTTGGGGAAACGCTTCCAAATTAAGATAGACCATCAAAGCCTCAAGTACTTTCTAGAACAATGCATTTCCTCCCCGGAGCACCAAAATGGGTGACTAAGATCTTTGGATATGATTATGAGATCATTTACAAGAAGGGAAAAGACAATGTAGTGGCAGATGCATTGTCCTGAAAATATGAAGAAGAAGGATCCCTTTTTTCTCTTTTCTTCATTGTACCAGATTGGCTCTAAGCGGAGCACCCGGAATGGCTACAAGATCCCAAAAGTTCGCATCTAATCCAACAATTGCAAACCAATGCTCTAGCTCCCCCAGGGTACTCTTGGCTCCAGGATGAGATTTGATAGAAAGGTCGTTTGTATTTAAGTAAACAATCAAAGCTTAAATCCATGATACTTTCTTAGCGTCATGCTACACCCACAGCGGGGCACTCCAGGTTCACCAAAACCTATGACAATGTCAAACGTTCTTTTTTCTGGGATGGTATGAAACAGAACATCCATAATTTTGTCGCTAAATGTGAGGTATATCAATGAAACAAGGGAGAAACAGTCAAATCTCTAGGCACACTACAATCGCTTTCTATTCCACCTGCTATTTGGAAGGATATCTCTATAGACTTTATTACCAGCTTACCCAAACCGGGAAATAAATCAGTCATAATGGTGTTTGTGGATCGCCTTTCCAAGTATGCTCATTTATGCGCTCTTCAACACCCATTTACTGCATCCACGATGGCTCAAATCTTCATGGACCATGTCGTTAAGCTTCATGGCATGCCACACTCTATTGTTTCTGATCATGACCCAACTTTCACAAGCAATTTTTGGCAAGAATTGTTTAAGCTACAGGGAACCCAATTGCATATCAGCACAGCTTATCATCCCCAAACTAATGGTCAAACGGAAGTTGTCAACAAGTGTTTGGAAACATATCTAAGGTGTTTTGCCTCTGAAAAGAAACATCAATGGGCTCAATGGTTACCCCTAGCTGAATGGTGGTACAACACTTCCTACCATACAGCGACACGCATGACTCCTTTTGAAGCGTTATATGGACAGAATCCACCTTCAATTCTCTCATACTTACCGGGTACCTCGAAGGTCCAGGCGGTTGACCAAACACTTACAGTTCGAGAGGATATTGTTCGTACCCTTAAAGAGAACTTGGTCATGGCACAGAATCTCATGAAGCAACAAGCAGATCAAGGTCGCTCTGAACGTCAATTTGCATAAGGGGATCAAGTGTTTCTGTGACTGCAACCATACAAGAAAACTTCCATCAAGGCCAAGCATTGTCAGAAGCAGGTGGGACAAGTCACCTATCATTTATCTCTGCCCATTCAGTCTAAGCTACACTGTGTTTTTCATGTTTCATGCTTAAAGAAGGTGATTGGAACTAGGTGCCAAATTCAAACCAACCTTCCCGAGTTAGCTGAAGAAGGATCCATTTGGCTACAGCCAGAAGCAGTTTTGGATCAGCGTGAGCATCGCCTGCATCAAAGAACCATCAAGGAAGTGCTAGTCTAGTGGAAAGATACAACTCCAGCAGATGCCACTTGGGAACCAACTACCATTCTGCAGCAGTTTCCACATCTCAAGCCTTGAGGACAAGGTTGTTTTTAAGGGGGCAGACATGTTAGGGTCCTAACCCGCACATAGGTAGATCAATATATTCGGATGTAATAAAGTTAAATATTAATAAGGCCTTTCAATAAAATAGAATAAGGCGGATGTAAGAAGACCTAATAGAAGCTTCCGCTTCTAGAAGGATCTTCCTCTAGATGATTCTCTTGATAAACATATTTAGTATAAATAAGCGTCGAGGGTATGAAAACCCTAGCTTGGAGATTATTGTAATAGAGTGTTACTCAACTGGAGGTTTCCCCCTCGAAGAGGCCCGTGAACATTTCTTTCTAAATCAAAGTGCTATTTATGTTGTTGTTCTTATATCATTTCTATGTTATTATGGATAT
The DNA here is from genome assembly GCA_009831015.1 of Picea engelmannii. Taxonomy (NCBI): domain Eukaryota; kingdom Viridiplantae; phylum Streptophyta; class Pinopsida; order Pinales; family Pinaceae; genus Picea; species Picea engelmannii. The sequence continues at coordinate 1,312,194 of ML778936.1, forward strand.
TATGCTGGTTATATTATTGTTATTCTTCCATTTCTAGCATTTTATTTCCGTTCTGCATACCTTTTATATCTGGTATATTAAAGGGGGGCTCATTGTTACACATTATTTTTGTCACCCCTATGACCATTAATGATGTAAACCTATCATTTGTCTTTAGAAGGATCAATGGCCTTAATCCTTGAATAAGAATGAAGATACTTTTTCCCAGAGAGATGAAATTATATTTTTCCTTTGTCAAAAACCTTAGAAAAAGGGATCGTCGCACCTTGCTTAATGTTAAGGGTGCGACGATATAGGATCTTCATAGGTTTCACCATAGTGGTTTGCGACGTCGTCTCAATTTTATCAGTGTTATGGGTGCGACGATTTCCGTACGAATGAAAACAAGGAATTTCTCGAAAGTTCTAGAATAGAAGCTTCGAGGGTGAGTTGGCCTCCGATCGGTTTGGATCTGAGTCACATCCCTGATCTCATGGGATCATCCTAACCTCCTCACCCTATCATTTTTAGCTTATAAAAGGAGAGGAATTCTCATGGGGAAAGTTGGTTGGCTAGATTGGAAAAGTTGGAAATTTCTTGAGTTTTGTAGCTTGGAATTTTTGGAGCTTGTATGTTGGCTTTGAGCTTTGCTTTATCAAGATAGATTGTTGATCTCAGAATTTGTGGAGTAGAAGTGTGTGGGAAGCAAGTAAATGTTGGAAGGCACCTTACAACATCAAGGCATTGGTTGTATTCTCATTTTCATATCTTTAATATAATGATATATTTATTTCCCATAAAATTGGTCTTATTTTATTGTATGACTCCTTGATCACATACATAGGTTTTGTTGAGTATACATTGTTTCTTTCACTTCGTTGGCCTATGTCTTTTTACAGGTTCAACATCCCATAAGCCTTGTAACGGAGCGAGGATGACACTAGTGAGGACACGCGACGTTTAAAAGGTATGTCATTTATCTCTTGTTAGTTAGTATGCTTGATAATTAAAACTCAAGGAAAGTTTTATATTTTGTCTTGTTTTGTTCTAGTTTCAGGGTGAAACTAGAGATATCTGTTTGTGTTCACACTTACCGATTAATTCGATAACAATCCTCATGCAATATGATGACCAATTTAATGAGAAACCAATAGATTACATGATTCAAAGCTTGTCAAATGATGAATTTAAATATTCTTATATTTAAAAGCATGCATTCTCTCTTGTTAAGGCCGTTGAAAAATTTCGCCACTTTATCTTAGGTAAGCACACGCTGGTAAAATTCTCTTTAACTGCTATCAAGATTTTGCTCTGATAGACTTATCTTTCAGGGAAGCTTTCACATTGGCTTTGCAAGATCCAGGAGCATGATCTAACCATTATGACTTCTAATACCATTAAGGGACGTGACTTAGCCCTTCACTTAGCTCAACATGCTGAAAAAAGTGAAGGAATTGATGAACAAGATAGCTCTCTATCAACATTGTTTTACATTGACTGTCAAATCCTTCCTGTAGTTGAACATCCTTGGTATAAATATCTTGTTAAGCCATAATATTATCTCAATTCCCCTTAATTGGGGTATATTACATTAGTAATGTTATTTTGTTTATGTCAGCTTTATTCCATAAGTTGTAATTATACCTCCTAGTCTCCTATATATACCAAGGAGACATTTTCATTTGGAATCATCTTGTACTTGAACACTTATGTGGGGTAAAAGGAGGTTGCCCCCTCGAAGAGTCTTATTATCTGAAATTCTCTCTTTTTCAAGGCATTGAGTACTTATTCTGAGGTTTTCTATGCTATACTGATATTTGGTTCTTAACATATGGTATCAGAGCTCAAGGTCTTGGGGTTTCTCTGCTACATCTGAGACACCGTGGAATTTTTTATATAAATTTTTTTTTACAATGATCCATAAGGAATGGCTTGGAATATATTTAGTAGATGGATCAAGGTACATTAGGTTAAAATTTCATCTCTTGAGGCCTTATACTTTCAGAGATATAGCCTTTGTAATATAGGGTTCTAGAATCATCCTGAATGGAATCATTGCGTAATTTTCTCTATAAACTATTTTATATAATGTTTCAGACCCTAAACTCCAAAGTATATTCTCAAAAGTTAGTAAGGTTCCTGTGGTAACAATTTCAGCTTCTGGATCATCTTAAATTTGTATATACACCCTATGGAAGATAGGGTATCTAACTAAACCTATTGACTAGTCTCAAGTAGGTGTTCTGGGTAAAAAAATCATAAATTATTCCTAGAGTATCCAAATTGAGTGAGACTAGTTGCATTGAATAATGGACATCCCATAGCATTTTTGGTACGATTTTCAGAATTTTATATCAATTATTTTGTGCGGGGCACGCTATACAAATGAGATCTCCTAGAAAGGCCAAAATTCAGCAAGTTGCGGGGAAGTTACCGTAAATTCCACTTGTCACATCCAATTTTTATCAGACATGTGGCATTGAAGAGAAGAAATATCAGAGACCTACAAAAAATAAAAGTCCATACTCAAAAGGGACGAAATTTTGGAGATACAATAAAAGGAAGATTGTCTAGCAGAACCACCTCAAAATCAAGGTTTAAAGTGATACTTGGCCAACATTCCACCAAAAAAGGGAACTTCTACACCAAATAAACCTCCAGACAATCCTACTTGGACTCTTGATGAAGGTGAAGAAATGCGTAGGGACATAAATGATTTAAAAAAGAAGACAATAACAAAATATGAACTACAAGAGATGATGGATTCAACAGAAGCTAAGTTTGAGGCAATAAATACTAAGATGGACCATTTAAAAAGGGAGATCATGGAAGGATTGAAAAATTTCCTAATAGAGAGGACACCTAAAAGTGAAAATGTATCCCATGAAATTCATGATGAGGACACAAGGAAGGTGAATCCAGAATGGAGAAACTCCAACTTTGGGTTCAAGACCAACCACGTTCCTAAGATCGATATGAGTAAGTTTGATGGAAAGGACCCAATTACATGGATACTTCAGATGGAGCAATTCTTTGATCTACATAATGTGCCACATACACAAAAGGTACGAATTGCCTCTTTATATTTAGAACCCAATCAATTTGTATGGTATCGATGGCTTTGTTCTCGCAAATCACTCGTCACTTGGACAATTTTCATGGAAGAAATGATAGCACTCTATTAGGATACAAGGAGCAATACCTTCTTTATCCAATTGATAAATCTCAAGAAAAAGGGTTCAGTTACCAAGCACACTGAGAACTTCCAAAGATTGAATATAAGGGTAACAGATATTCCATATGAGCACTTGATTGATGTATTCATAGGAACTTTAAAGGATAGCATTCAACATGAGGTTCGCCTTTGGGAAACCAAATCACTGGAGAATTCATTTAAGGTGGCAAGAAATGTTGAAAGTAAAAGTATGGCTATGGCTACTAGAAGAGCCGATCCTAACATCTATAGAGAGAATAATGCTCCTTCTTCTAAAACACCTCAACCTACAAGGTTGACAACTCAACAATTGGAGGAAAGAAAAGCAAAAGGTTTATGCTTTAATTGTGACAGCAAGTACAGTAAGGGACATAAGTGTGGTGAGAAGAAATTATTCTACATAGATTGTGAAGAGGAAGAAGAGCAAGAACAAGAACCATCTGAAGATGAAAACGTAGAAGCAATTTCATCTGAAGAGTTGACTCCCACGATATCGTGTAATGTATTGACTGGAATTAGCACTCCTCAAACCCTCAAGATCGAAGGATACATCAAAAATAAAAAGGTAATAGTCGTAATTGATTCTGGCAATACTCATAATTTCATTCACTATAAATTAGCCAAAGCTCTCAATTGTTTTTTATATCCAATGCCAAAGTTTCAAGTAATGATTGCAGATGGAGGAACTGTCAATTGCTCAGGAAAATGCAATAAGATCAATCTTACTATGGGGGAATATGTAATGAATAGTCCAATGATTGCTATACCCATGGGTGGTGTTGATGTTGTACTAGGAATCCAATGGTTACAATCATTAGGAACAGTGGCTTTT
>ML778936.1:1319613-1361766 GCA_009831015.1 Picea engelmannii
GGCATACAAATTGGAGTTGCCTGCATCTTCACGAGTACACCCAATTTTCCATGTTTCATGCTTAAAGAAGGTTATAGGAGAAAAGATCCCAGTTCAAACTATATTGCCAGAACTTGAAGAGGAAGAAAAAATCATATTGGAGCCTGAAGCCATCACTGACACAAGAATTTGCTAGCTGAGGAATAGATCCATTTTAGATTATCGCATTAAATGGAGGAAACTAGCGGCTGAATATTCCACTTGGGAAGATGAGTCTTTTATACAGAAGAATCCAAAGTTACTCAATCATTGTGGACAACACTTGTCTCAAGGGGAGGGGCATGTTAAGCCCTAATATTGTCTCATTACCCCCTAATTGGGGCATATTACATTAGTAATGTTATTTTATTTATGTCGGCTTTATTCCATTAGTTGTAATTATACATCCTAGTCTCCTATATATACCAAGGAGACATTTTCATTTGGAATCATCTTGTACTTGAACATTTATGTGGGTTAAAAGGAGTTTTCCCCCTCGAAGAGGCTTATTATCTGAAATTCTCTCTGTTTCAAGGCGTTGAGTACTTATTCTGAGGTTTTCTATGCTATATTGATATTTGGTTCTTAACAGATCTGGTGTATTAATTGAAAAATCAAAGATGCCCATATAACTTAGATACCCATCAAAGAAGAAGGATTTGTCAAGAATTTTCTAGATACATCATTATAGGAAACTTCTTTTTAAGAGATCTATCGATGGTATGTTACTTCAATGTGTGAACAATGAGGAAGCACATAAATTGTTACAAGAGACTCATGGATCTTCAAATTCTGTTATTCATGTAGGAGGTCACTTTTCTACTAAAACTACTGCTTTTAAAATTATCAGGAAAGGATACTATTGGCCTTCAATCTTTCATGATTCTTATAATTTTTCAAGATCTTGTGACAAGTTCTAGAAGTTTGCTGGAAAAGAACACCTTTCAGCCATGCCTTTACAATATGTCCTCCCTAACTTTACTTTTTCAAAATGTGGTTTGGACTTTATTGGTCCTATTAATCATCCATCTTCAACATGGCAAGTTTTTATCTTGATGACCACAGACTATTTTACGAAATGGACTGAAGTTGTCCCACTAAAGAATTTGCAGGATGAGAAGGTGATTTCTTTTCTTGAAACTAATATTTTTTCCAGATTTGGTCTTCCTTTGGAAATTATTACAGACAATGGTCCCACTTTTATTTCTACTAAGCTGACTCAGTTTTTAGCTAAATTGGGGGTTAAAAATTTTACCTCATAAGCTTATTATTCTCAAGGAAACGGGCAATCCGAGTCTACCAACAAGAATATGGTTAGAATTATTAAAAGGCTCATTAAAGATAAGCCTCATCAATGGCACACTATCCTCACTTACGCCCTTTGGGAAGATCACACTACCACCAAGGTGAGCACCGGTTGCACTCATTTCCATCTTGTTTATGGTTAAGAAGCCATTCTTCCTACAGAGCTGGAAATTTCTTCTCTAAGGTTAATGCAACAGGTTGAAGAAATAAATTATTTTGATATCTCTCAAAGAATGAATGCACTTTTTCCTTGGATAATATAAAGAGAAGACAACAAATTGTTAAAAGATATTTCAATAAAAGTGTCAAAGCTGTCAAATTTAAGGTTAATGAGAAGGTATTACTGTGGGATTCAACTCATGTTGATAGAGGAAGGAATTCAAAGTTCCAAAAGTTATGGTTGCGTCCATTTAAAATCACTTTTTTCCTAGGCACAAATTCCTATATCCTAAAGGACTTGCAAGAGCGATTGTTTTCCTATAGCACCAACGGTTCACACTTAAAACACTATGTTGAACCAACTTGAAAGTTTAAATGCTCTATGGAATGCTTTATGTATTATATTTGTTTTATTTTCTTTGATTTTACATTCTTGTTTGTTTTATTTTCTTTGATTTTACATTGTTTTTATTTCATTGTTGCTATTTCATTTTTGTTATTTCATTTCTGCTATTTTATTTCTGTTATTGACTTATCTTCTGGCAAAATAAAATGTTGGATCAGTTTTTCCACAACGACGATGTTCTGCAAGTATTGTTAATCAATAACAATCAGGTTACATAGTTGTCATGATGTTTCCCCTTGAAGACATCATTGAAATTGTTATCTTCTTCAACTATTGTTAGATAAGATAGTTGGTTTTATCCCTTTTCTACTTTCCTTTTCTTCCATCCGCTCCAAGATTCAAAATAGCATACCAGAAAATTTTTCTCCTTGAAGTCAAGAATTCTTTTACATGATTAATCAAATGATTATGCATACAGGGATAAACCCCCTCACACTTAACACTTTCCACGAGTTATTCCCAAAATCCCAATCATTTTTCCCTTAAACCGCTCACTTCCCCCTGTTGCATAATCATTTTGATGTCTATTTTCTTGATCTAATGTTTACATGGTCTATGAAACTAGACAATATGAGTTATTAATCTGTTGGAAATATATTTCCCTATGGAGTTGCCAGTTTGTTGATGATTAAAATCACAACGATGAGTTCTGGCTGCAAATGATTGCTAAGTTCTATTATTTATTTATGATAATAATAATTAACTAGTAGGTGGGACCCCCTTGTAGACTAGAGGCACAAAGATAGATGTGTTACGCTTATATGTTGTTGTTTTTATTGTTATGATCTTGCCTACATAGTCATATAAAGTTGATGATGTTGTCTTGGTTTCATTTGATATGACAACATGGTTGGTTGATACATTGTTGCTAAATGTTGTTGATGTTCATTCACAATAGAGGGCAGTGCTATGGATCTGAGGATTATGTTGTTTTACAAGTGTTATGCTATGTTATAACATTGATTAATAATCTTATACATGATTTTATGCAAAAGATAATATGATGATATGGGAGCTTGATCAAAACAAGAAGGGGAAAAAAATTATGGATAAGTCCTATGGCTATGGCAAAAGGATTATATATAAATCTTGAATGTATATATAATGATGACAAATGTGAAGTGATGGACCTAGCTTTTATACTATGCTTTTTTGGTTAAAAAGTTATATGGAAAGCACATATGGTAATATTAACATATGATTATTATTGAAGTTATGACATGTTTCAGGTGGCGCACTATACAAAGGATATGGCATTGAATTTATAGATTGGATATGGTTTGAATTTAATGGTTGATATTATGTTAATGGGTTGGCTAGTATGTTGAATTGAATAGGGCCAAGTGAGGAAGCGGTGTGCATTTACTACACATCACTCCAAACCACCCTCGAGCCCGTCACCCCAGCATAGTTGTATTTTTTTCTGTTGGTTGTGGAAGCTCCATGATTTCAGGTTTTGAAGGGGAAAACTCAAGCCAACTCTTCCTTTAAGCGATTTTTTACAGGTATGGATCTTTCCTTTCCATCCATGATGTTCTCTCTGTATTATGAATCAAATTGTGGCTCAGGATTGCATGGGTTCTGTGTTTTTATTGAGTTTCGATTGAGTGTCAATGTTGTGTTTATGGTGTTCTCTGTGATTACTGTGGAATGTTGGCATTTTGAAAGAAAGAAATGGGTGTTATTGCTTTGTAAAACATGTGCATTAGTTATTGGTTAAAAGAAATTTCGGTCATCTTGGGTTATTATTCTAGTTCTCTATGAAAAATGATGTCAATAATGCAACAAGCTCTGATTTTTATTCGTGTGGGGTTTTACCACCAGTCTGGGTCAGTTGTTGTCACCCCTTTTTCGTCTCGATTGTTGTTGTGGTTCGTTCTCCAAGTTGTGATGCAAATATCAACATAGGTATTGTTCTTTCTCTATTTGGTTAAGCCCGAGCTATTGTTGTTATGGCTTGTTCTTCACTTTCACTATCACCGAAATCATTTCACAATCCAGTCTTTGTATTGCCCAGAATATTAAATGTTGACCTGTGTATGAATTGAGTGGTCACGAGTTGTGCTCCATTATTTCCACAAGTATTTTAAAGTGTTTGCTCCTCTCATCTCTGTTGTAGTGGCTGACTAATATATTGGTAAACCTCACAGTCAAATTTGTTTCGAAGTTTATAAACCTCTTTGGTGTTGGAAGACGCATTGTCTCTTTGTGTCTTCAAGGATTTTTCCTTGTTTAAACCAACCCTTGTTTCCTCTCTGCAATAAAGTTTTAAGAGGCATATGTGTGTGCCTGGTTTGTTGAATCGAATTGTTTTGTTTCTACTCGGGCACTTTTTAGCTCTGTCAAGATCTTAGGGTTATAAGTTAAAAGACTGGGGTGTTTTCAAAAGAGGCATGGTCTCTCTATGTTTTCAAAGATTAATCACACTCTCATTACCTCTCTGTAATAAATTTTTAAAGAACCTGACTTTGTTTATTGAGCCCGATTTATTTTTGGGCTCCTCGGGCACCTTTTTTTTGCTTTGTCAATATTTTGATTACAAGTTAAATGACTGGTATTTTCTAAAAAATGGCATGGGCTCTCTGACTTCAAAGACCATCTCTTGGTCGAGTCTCTGTATTTCCTCTCTGTGATGAAATTGTTTTGAAAAGGGAAAGGGTATGCATTACTTACAGCTCGAGAACTTTCCATTTGGTCGATTTATGGTTTTTCACTCATTGTTGTGTTAAATCCTAGTAGGACAATGATTCCATTTAAGTTTTGAAGGCACCTGTGTGTGTGATTCGCTCATCAAATATGATCTTGGTTCTATCAAGTTTTAAAGGAGACATTTGGGTGTATGATTTGATTTTGTTCTCCTCGCGGGTTATATGGTTATGTCTTTTATTGAGTCTGTACATGTTAATGCACACAAATATCAAGCTCAGGGCTACATGATTTTGGTCAAATGTTATTGTCGAATCAAGATTGATGTCGATGATTATATTGTTGTTGACCTGTGTGTGGTTAAATAGGGACCGATTATTGTTTGGATGACACTGGACTGTGACAGCCAATATTGGAAGTCGATCATTGATGGTTAACACTGGGTCTATTATTATTTGATTTTCTGAATTAAACATTGCATATGGGTAATTGGAATCACTGTGCATATTATGTTTGTTTTAAAAGGAAAATATCAGCATTAGAACATATAGGACTGTGTCTCGAATGGCTATAATGTTACTGTGGAATTGGAAATGATATTACATAGTTATTATATAGGATGCATAGACTGATATAATTGAAGAGTTTTGGGCAATTGAATTGTTTTCTTTATTGAAGACAGCAAGCAATCTGTATGCAATTAAAGGAAAATTAAATGATTTTGTTCTTGGAAGTGGAGGCTTTTTGGATTGTAATTGAAACATAGTTATGATTGTTGTTTAATTCAATTTTTTTTATGAACAATATCTGTATTATTCCCTCTCATATTCTCACTTTTTTGCTCATTATAATCCCCTCACGATCCCAATTTCATTTTTACACACCCTGTTTAATAAAATAAAATTAAAACTCTATATGACAGTGGTAAAAGATGACACAGAGATAGATGGCAGCTGTTATATTTTGGGTATTGATTGCACAGTCAGTTATTTAATGAATTGTTGAGCAGTACTCGTGTTCTTAATCCCTTACATGATATCACTTTTTCTCTCATTATGATCCCTCCATATATCCCATGAACCCTATTTCACCCCCTGCTCATTTAACAATTATTAAATAATTATTATGGATTGGATTGCATGGTCTTATGTTAATTTCTGAGCCAAAATTTGTTTCATATAAAGAGAATGTCATGTATGGTCTGTTAAGAGCTAGTTGCTAATAATTGTTGCATACATGATGAGCTTCTTCAGCAGAGGAATTCATGGCAGAAACAATAGGGGAAGAGGTAACTAGAATAGAGGGCCTAGAAGGCCAAGATTCTCAATTCATTTCGATGTCGATCCTCAGGAGTTGAACCAGCTTTTTCAAGTTGGGTTCTTCAATTGGATTGGCCAAGGTATAATTGAACCTAGACCAGAGAATCCTCCCTTCCAGCCCCAAAATGTTCTTGGTATCCCTGTTCCTCCCCATGTATCTTTGCAACCAAAAGTTCCCAAAAATGATGGATGGCAAGAGATTGTTCATCCGACAAACTCCCACCATCGTGGCTGGAAAAACTTGTCATTTCACCCTCCTCCTCCACCTGTAAACCCAAATTCTCAAATTTCCCTTGCACACTCACCTGTTTAGTCTTCCCATGCAAGCAAACGACTCAAAACCGAGCCTCCCCATGTGCATGACAAAGGTAAAGTTGTTGCTTCCCCCTCATCTCCTTCAAGTGACTCAACAAAGTCAGTATCCTCCTGGATGCACCTGAGGGACGATTGCTCCAATGTTATTAGTGAGATTAAGCCTCAAGGTTCCACCAAACCTAAGGCTATTTCAGGGAAGTCCAAAGGGGACAAAAATGACAAAAGAAGAATTTCCTCTCAAAGTGGCAAATATGGATTTTGATTATGTGTTTATAATTAATTTGTTAAGGACAATGGACTGTAGAAATTTTTGGACATCAAACTATTTTTTGGATATTGTGGATATTTACATGTTTTGGATATGATTTGAAATAATTCTGATATTTTAATTTCAAATTTTTTAAATAATTTATGGGAGTGACAAGGAGGCATGTGTTAATTGGTTGTCTAATTGTGTTTATTTTTGTTAAGAAATAAAAGGGAGTCACAAGGGGTCCCAGCTACTTAGTTATCATTTAATAAAGACCCTTAATTATTCTTATTATTATTACTTCCCCTAACTAAAATTAGTTAAGTTTTATTGACTTAACTAAATGAGGTAGTTTAACTACTTCAACTGATATGGAATGCATAAAATCCAAATGATAAGGAAGAAACAGGGGGAGAATAGAAGGAGAAAGCAATACTAAGGTTTTCTCTTGAGTTTTATTGAGATAGTTCAGTTTTCATTCATTCTTCAGTTCATTAAAGGCCTAATTCTCTTTTTGACAGCAGTGTCCTATTGTAGACAGAAAGTTTCAAAGTTGAACTATATCATCCAGATGCTTCTTTCATAGGTGTTGATCTATCTTTGATAGTCTGTGTAGACTTGTATGTTTATGATTTGAGTTTCATGACTGATAAAGGATATTGTGCAGAGTCAAGTGGGAAGCAGTCTGTGCAAGCTGATCCAGATTTTAAAGTTCATTTTTCACTTCTTGTCAGAGTCCTTTTGTATGGTTTTCATCGGGGATATCTAAGTTTGACCTTGGTCTATGCCCTCATAGGGATTATTGTAAAGATAAAGATACTTTTGATTTTTTGGAATGAAATAAAGTGATTACTATTATGTCTCATTTGTGTTAATCTGTGACTTGGTTACTTTTTATTTTGTCTCCACATTTACATTCCACAATCTGTTTATGTTCAAAAAATTATATAAAATTTTTATATTTTGCAACAGTCTTTCTAATTAAAAAAACAGCCTAAGCCCTTGTAATTAATAATTGTGGATTCATAAATACTTTTTGAGGCTATAAAACATAGGGTGATATTCCCGATTATTCTGCCTAGCCAAGCAGGATTCAAAAATGCTTGAGTAAGATAAATTCATATATTTTCCTCAACAATGCTCCCCATGTGACCATCACTCCCTCTGGACCCATGCCTCTGTGTTATTTCTCCAAGCATTTGACTCTCTATCATGCATCTAATAAATATCTCCCCCTTTTTCATCATTGGCAAAGGTATCTTTCCATCTGGGTCTACTCCCCCTAACTTAACTGTCCTTGAGGATACTCCCCCTGATTGAACTCTTCCTGAAACTGATCTCCCGACCTAAACTATCCTCTTTAGGGTGTTTCCTAGTGTAAGTCTAAGACATATAAGATAAGAATTCAAAAGAATTCATTTTGGATTAGAAATTACTCCGAGTCTCTGGCGAAGATACTCAAAGGCTTCCCTTGGAAGCGTTTTTGTAAATATTTATGCCACTTGTTCTTTTGTTCCCACATATTCAACTCTGATGTTCTTCTATGCAACTTGTTCCCATATAAAGTGATACTTGATTGGAATGTGTTTCGTCTTGGAGTGCATCACCAGGTTCTCTGAGATACCGATGGTGCTTGTATTATCATAATAGATTGGAATGGGATCATCATACTCAACCTGTATATATGTCAGAGTTTGTTTCATCCATAGAACATGTGTACAACATCCTATCAATGCAATATACTCTACTTTGGCTGTAGATAAAGATATTGATGATTGTTTCTTTATTATCCAAGATACTAAACACTCACCCAAGTAGAACGTTGCTCCACTAGTGCTTCATCAGTCATCAATGCAACCTTCCCAATCTGCATCTGTGTAGGAAATAATTGATAGATCCTTTCCTTTTGGATACCATAATCCAAATTATTCTATTCCTTTGAGATATTTGAAAATCCTCTTCACTGCTAAGACATGTGATTCCTTTGGTGTTGCTTGAAATCGTGCCACCTGTCCAACTGCCTGCATTACATCTGGTTTGGATGTTTTCACATATATTAAGCTACCAATCATTGACATGTATTTCTTCTGGTTTGTATACTTTGAATCATCATATTTTCTCAACTTGCAACTGGTTTGCATAGGAGTGGTAACTGGTTTGCAATCTTCCATTCCGAACCTCTTTAGCATTTCTCTGATTTACTTAGTTTGAGAAATAAAAATTTCTTAGTTTCTTTGATATATCTAAAGACCCAGAAAGAAGGACAGTTCTCCAAGTAATGACATTTCAAATTCATTATGCATGTCCTTTGCAAATTTCTGGATTAACCTGTCATCATTACTTCTAAAAATAATATCATCTACATACACTTCAATTAATAAAATACTATCTTGAGTTACGTTGATGTAGAGGTTGTTGTATGCACTTTCTTTTCTGAACCCTACCTGCTGTAGATAATTATCCAGTCTAGAGTAACATGCTCTAGGAGCCTTTTTTAGACCATACAAGGCCTTCTTCAGTTTACACACATAATCTGTGTTTTCTGACAACTGAAATCCTTTTGGTTGTTCAATGTAGATTTCTTCTTCAAGTTCGTCGTTCATAAAAGTTGATTTCACGTCCATCTGATACACTTTAATATTCTTGGAGCATGCATAAGCTAAGAGCAATCAGATTGCTTCCATTCTGGCAACTGGGGAAAATGTCTTTTCAAAATCGATTCCTTCAACCTGTGTGTATCCTTTACATACCAATCTATCTTTGTTCCTTGTAACACGTCCATCTTCATTCAAATTATTTATGAAAACCCACTTTGTGCCAATCACATTCTTATTCCTTGGTCTTGGAACCAATTCCCAAGTGTCATTCTTCTCTATTTGATCCAATTCTTCATTCATGGCCTTATTCCAGAATTCATCTTTCCTAGCCTCTTCAAATATGTTTGGTTCAATCATAGATAAGAGTGATATGTGCATTTTTTCTTGTGGATGGATTCTTCTTCTAGTATCAACTCTTTCATCCTCGTTTTTGACAATCTGATTTGAAGGATGATTCTTCTGTACTCGTTTGCTAGGTGTCTTTGGAGGCACTTGCTGAAATTTCTCTTCTACTTCTATCTAATCTTCTTCATCAAGTTCCCCTTCTACTTCTTATTCATCTTTTTCTTCTTCTTCGTAAAGTTGATCCACTGATTCATTTTCTTCTTCCTTTGATTCTCGTTCACCTGTTTCATCAATTGTTACATTGATGATTTCCACAACTTTGTTCAATATCAGATTGTAACACTGTATTCTTTCCTTGTACTTGAGTAACCAAAAAGTACTCATTTGTTCACATGATAGTCAAACTTTCCCATCCCGCCATCTTCTCTTTTGATGTAGCATTTTCTTCCAAATACTCTGAAGTGCTTCACATTTTATGGTCTTCCTTTCCATGGCTCGTAGGGAGTTTTGTCATTGTTGTTTCTAAGCATTACTCTATTTTGAATGTGAACTGTTGTATGCACTGCATGTGTCCAAACAAAATATCTGTCAATTTGGAATCCATTAGCATTGTTCGAGCCATTTCCTGTGTAATTATCATCCATTATGATAATGTTCCTTTGTCTCTGAACCACTCTCTGAACAAATCTATGAATACATGCTCTCGTCCACTGTCATATATCTTTCCAAACCTTCTAAGTGTTTTTACGAATCCATCTCTTTCCATACTTTCCAAGACTCTATTGCACAACTGTCCATAATGCTGACCCATTTATCACTATACTATCATGAATTCTTCACTACTACAACTGATTAATCTATCAAATTGTACTTCTTCTAACTGACTGCTCTTGATCTTTCTACTCAAACTCTGGAATCTACTCGAAGGATGGCTCTTTGGTATGTCACATCTATTGCATAAACTCCCCCTGTATAATATTCATATTACCTGGGAGTCTCTAATCTGTATGGATCAAAACAATTCCTTCTTTGATGTGTATTCATCATCATCTTCATTGGTTGATTCATCATCTCTCTGAGTTCTGACTTCTTTCTTTCTGTCTATGGATTCATCTTTCACTACAATTCCTGAAATTACAATCTATTGAACCTGTTCTTTATTTACATGTCCTTCTTTTCTTTCATTTATTTTCCAAACCTTTTTGTATCTGACGTCTTTCCTTTTCTCTGTAGCATTTTCTTCATCACATTTTATTGTCAATCTTTTGATCTCTGGGACATGGTCTTTGTTCACATGTTCTTCATGTTTTCTTATCCATACTTTTTTATATACGATATCAGTGTTCTCTTTCATGGAAGTATCGATCATGCTTCTACAATCACTACCTATGTGTCCACAGTTATGACATTTGGAACATTCAATGTTACGTGGGGCCACATAGGCACTTCTTGCTTGAACATTTCTTTTATAATCCCTTCAATCTGCAACCTTATGTCCAAAATTGGTACAATAAAAACAATGACCATAAAAGAGATTTGCATACCTGGGAGTGAATGATATTTTTTGTGGTGTAGTCCTTCTGAATTTCTACCTTGACTGATCATGATCATGATTGAAGTTTCTTTGTGGCTTGAACATGGATGGTCTTCTTGACGATGTATCTTCAATAGTTTTCTTAGATTCTAGTTAACCATGATTCCTTCATTTGAGTACTTCTGCATAATTCTTTATATTTTCTTCATTCTTCTTTTCTAGCAACCTAGGGTGCTTCTCTTCATTCTCTATGATTGATGTGGATGTTTTTGACTCTTCAAAGTTCTTGTTGAGCTTGACAATTTTACTTATCAATGTGACAACTTCTTCTTCAAGCTTCTCAACCTCTTCTTTTTTCTTCATTATCTGAGACTTCATGACTTCTTCTTCAAGATTCTCAACCTCTTCTTTTTTCTTCATTATCTGAGACTTCATGACTTCTTCTTCAAGCTTCTCAACCTCTTCTTTTTTCTTCATTATCTGAGACTTCATGACTTCTTCTATTTTTTTCGCTTCTTCAAGCTGGATTTTTAATGTGATTATTTCTTCTTCAAGTCCTTTCTCTTCTTGACCAAACTTTGCCTCAAGTTGGCTTAGATCGTTAGTACTTTCCTTAAGATGATCTATCAATATCTTCTCTCTCATTTCTGCTTCTTCCTTCTGTGTTGCTATGTTGGCTTCCAAATACTGCTTTTGATATTCAAGATTTTCTTCGATCTTTCTGGCTTCTTCTAGTTGATTTCTTAAGTTCTCAATGACTTGTTGGTATTATTAAAAAATGTGAACACTTTCCTTTTGTTTCATCAATTCTTTCTTGAGTGACTTGTTTTCTTCACTTTCTTTTCTTAGTTCATCTAAAGCACTAATCAATTCTGCTCCATAATTGTCTTATTTTTCAATTAAGTTTTCTGTCTCATTTCCTTCATGGCATTCTATTTCAAGATGTTTGCATTTTTCACAATTAAAGAAAAACAACATACCTCTATTGATTATGTACTCTTCATCTTCTGAATATGTTTGACACTGTGAACATATTTCTTCTTGATATGTACCTGCATCTTCTTTGGCATTTTCTGAATATGCGATGGGTGAATAATATATGTCATGTAACTTATCCCAAAGTTCTTTGGTTGATGAACATTTACCAACCTTTTCTCTTACTAGATTAGGTAATCCTTCCCAGATGAAATCCATTTATATTTTGTTATTCTTCTTCAATTCCTTTTGTGCTATAGTATTTTCCCTTTTTGAACTATCATATCCTATAATCACTGATAGTCAAATATAATGCCCCTGTGCCTGTAAAAATACTTTTGTGCTTCTGCTCCATATCTCATACTTTAACCCATTCTGACCATTAAACAGTGGTACTCCATTCTCAGAATAATCCATTATCTCCTTCAAGTGGTTAAACTTATTTCTGAAGGATCCCGCTCTGATACCAATTATTGGATTACTGAGAGGGGGGGTGAATCAGTAATAGAGCAATTTAATCCTTTTTAACCATAAATTGCAAGTGTTATATCAATGTAGCATTATCATCCAATAGTTTCAAAGTAAATAAACAATGAACAAATGAGAAATCATACACATACACAGTACACCAGTGTTTTTACGTGGAAACCCAAAGAGGGAGAAAACCACAAAATGATTTTTCTTATATGTCTTTAAGAATTACATTCATTGGAAGGACCAACTTCCCTTGTTTTCCAGCTGCAACTGGAAGGAGGCTCCAACCCCCTAGTTTCTCAGGCTACAACCTGAGGGAAGCTCCAATTCCCCAATTTTCTGGCTACAACCTGAAGGAGGCTACAACCCCCTATGTTCTCCAGCTACAACCACATGTCCTTTCCCCGTCCAATAGCCCTGTTGTAGAAGTAGAATGATGGAACCATTGTCACACTATCACTATGAGATATATTGTTGTAAACATGTACCAATTAACCTACACCAAACAACCTGTAATCAACATGTACCATAAACAAGTGCATCAACCATGCACCAACCTGTACCATCAATGAGTGCATCAACCATGCACCAAATATGTACAAATCATGCATCAAATACACATAAACTATGACTCATCAATATGTACCCACGTCATCAACTATACACCTCATGTATGTGCCAACTCATCAACTACTTGTCTCAACCATGTACCCAACATGTACCTCAACCAAAAGCCATCATCAATTTCATCATCCAAATCTGATTTGTAACTCTATAATAGACCTGGTGTATATGATCACATACCTACAAAACTTCCTTAACTTTAACAACAAGAGACTAACATTTTTATCAAACTTAAATTTAGTCTCACATGACTAATTTTGTATTATTCAACAACCCTAACTTGAAATAATCATACATATGTACCTGTAATGAATAAAGATCTGAAAATAGTACACAATGTTCTCCATTTTCTTGTCTGCAATTTCTCCAGGTATCATTTCTTGGAACCTCCCAGAAAAGGAGTTATAGCAAAAATGGCATACCTCGCTGAATTCTAGCTTATTCTAGAGATCGAACTTGTAGAGAATGCCCCACACAGAATATTTTTTGTATAGATATGAAAATGGTACACAACATACTATAGACGATACTATAACCAATACATTTGGTCTTACTTAATTTGGATCTGTAATGAAGAAGTTATGATGTTTTTACCCAAAACACTTGTTTTAGACTAGTTTCAGGACTAGCCACAAACCCTATTTTCCACGGAGTGTAACTCCCAAAATACAGTGACCCACAAGCTGAAATTTCTATCACAGTTACTTGGATATGCTTTCTAAATTTTCTCCATATATATCTTTCTAAAGCATTCTAGAAAAAAAATTATTGTGAAAATGGTGAGATGGCATGTAAATAACATACCTTAGAAAGCATCATCAAAAAAATTTATCCTCCCTTGAATTTCGGCCTTCTTTGATTCACCTTCCCTCTGAAATTCGCCTTAGATCTCCTTTGGTTACCTCGTTCACTTGTAGATATTCAATATGCTCAATGGATACTAATGGGAGACCCTTGCTCTCTTATTTATACTTTCCAAGTAGCTTCCTCTAGAAGTATCCACTTAACCACTTTGTCCACTTAGCCACTTTGTCCACTTAACCAACTTTATTCACTTAGCCACTTTTTCCATTAAACCAACTTTGTCCACTTAGCCATTTTTTCCACTTAACCATTTTTTCCACTTAGCCACTTTGTCCACTTAACCAACTTTGTCCACTTAGCCACTTTGTCCACTTAACCACTTTTACTACTTTATTATTTAAATAATTTACCTTTACTCAAAACTTCTTGTTGCAACTCCTTTATTATTTAATTTATTTTCTTAATGCAACAATTATACCCATGATTAACTCCTAGTTTTACCCACTTTGACTAGTCAAACTTCTTCTAAGAGTTTCTAGAGTAATTTGACTTCTTTGACCTTTTAGGGGCTTCTAGATAACTCATGAGGGTTCTCCAAATTCACAAGGCCATAATTCTCTAACCGTGAGGAGTTATGTGATGTTCCACATATCACCAGAAATGGCATGACATGTACTATCCATATAGAATATTCTTACTTGTAAATTCATTGATCTTCATGCCCTTATACCTAAAAAAAACTTGGGTCACTTATCCATACCTTTGTGCTACCAGACTTTCTTCAAGGTTTGATATCAATGAAAACCAACCCAATTAATCAACAAACATCACCAATAACGAAGAAAAAATTCTGAAATATTTGTATTCAAATGTGGCCAGCAACTATGAGCAATATTATTTTGAAAACGATTTGCAACATTTATAAAGCACAAGAAATATAAGAATAGATGAGAATCGACCTTATCACATTGTAAAGCAACCACATATATTAGAGAATTTAGAATTCTTAATATTATGAGACAATTGAACCAAGAACAAGCTATAATCGTGAAGGACATATTAACAAAGAAAAAGAGTTGACCAAACAAACCAGTGCACTTGTTTCTAATAGGTGGTGTGCGAACTAGAAAAACATCCACTACCAAAGCTCGATTCCAATCGTTGGTTTGTTTCTACAATGTAGAAATTGACTATGATCCACTATAATTGAAAGGAATCATAACTGCATATACAAGAAAGGTAGTGTTCAACGTAGGGGGTGTCACATTGCACTCTGCATTATATATTCCCTTTAACAAATTGGAGTACTTTCCATTGAATAGTGAAAAATTGGATACATTAACAAAACATTTTGAACAACTTCGTGTATTATTGATTGATGATGTTGGACACACCGACCACACTGAGGGGGGGAGTGAATCAATGTGAGTCTCTTTTTACAACTTCTTACAAAAATTTAGTTATCCATCATCATTCACAACATCATTACCCATTACTTTTATTCACACTTAGTTGCTTGCATGTAAACATATCTCAATGACATATATTAAGAAAAAACAATTATTCACCATCACAATAAAGAACACAATGAACACCAGATATATGTATAAGTTTCTTTTGTATTACGGACTATAATCTTTGGGGTTTCTCAACACCAATTGAAATGAGCACCAACTCAAAGAGAGAACCAAATCTCAATGCAAGACCCAACCTGTAGATCTCAACACCAACTGAGAAGAGGAATCCAATCCTCGAGTACAAGACCCAGCTTGTAGACAGAAAGCAATATTTCAAACTATACCAACAATCTATACCAATACAAGTGCATCAACTATGCACAACAAAACCTATCACAACAACCTGTCACCTCAACTTTTCTCATCAATCTCATCATCCAAATCTTCTCTACTCACAGAGATCAATCATCAAGTCAACTCTCAACCATATGCATAATATCACCAAGTTAACCAACAAGATACCTCTAGAAATACACCATAATCTCCATAAACCAAATACCATAAACCCTTACACAAAACCATGTGCTAAACCTATAACTCTATAATATACCTAGTGTATGTGATCAAAGACTTGCAAACCTTCCTTAACTTCAACAACAAGAGACCAACATTTTCATAAAACTTTACTTTAGTCTCACATGACTAATTTTGGATTAGTCAACAACCCTAACTTGCAACAATAATAAATATGTACCTGTAACGAATAAAGGTCTAAAAATGGTACACAATGTTCTTCAGTGTCTTTTCTGCAATTTGATGTAGACCCCCCTTCTCCCCTCGGGGTTGTTGGACCTCTCGATCTAGGATAATTCACATCAAGGACTCGGATCGAATCTTCAGGCCTTTGCTAGATCCTAACTAAATTACATAGGTCCCCTTTTTGTCCTCTGGTTCAGGTTCTATGGCACCCGTGACCTCTTTCTTCACACTGCTGAACTCACAAGTTGTAGGTGAAAGCTCCTCTCCCATTAGCCCCTTCCCACATGTGAACTCGGGCTCTGCCCTTATGTAAACACATGATTTTGGGTGCACCAAGAGTGGTTTTGGATCAACCCACTTTTCTCCCTACAATTTACCTCCAGCTGCCACGTGCTCCTTTTCCAATGTCGTGGTTCCGATTGCAGCCCGCCCTCAAAATTTTAACGTCCGAGCACTTTCTGGCCCCACAATCAAGCGTGACCGTCAATCTTACGACCTTGATGGTGCTTTTGAACTAACGGTTTAGATCTACCCCTTTCAAACCTGCAAATGAGATCTGACCTCTTTCACATCAACGGATGAGATTTTCTCCGTGATTCGGCATTCGAAGTTTTCAATTCTCAAACCTTGCTTTCTCCCATAATGACTATCTTCCAGAGTTGAAGATCTACTGACACGGATGGCTCAGATGAATTCTGGCTCTCCGGTCTTCGGGAGTTCTTATTCAATCCACTCCTTTTTCTCTTGGAGTGAATTTCCCTGAAGTGGTAGATCCTTTGCCACATGTCCTCCTCAAATTGATGGCTCTAGTCCGCTTTGGGGCTTAATCACTTTCTACCAAGACCAGATCAACGATCTTTGGCACCCTTCTTGATCAACGGTCGAGACTCACTTCGGGGCTTTGGCGCTTTCACCCTCTACTTTCCTCTGGAGTATTTCATACCCGGAGTTCTGGATCTAACGCCACGCATCCACCTCAATCAACAACTTTCATCCACTTCGATACTTTGGCCTTCGAGAGTTTCAACCCCTCTATGCTCGCTTTCTCCCGGAGTGTTTCACCCGAAGTCCATGATCTAACAACGTGTGTCCTCTCCCAGATCGACGGTTCCCAGTTGCTTCGGCTATTCGAGCTTCGACGATCTCAAATTCTCCTCCTTCGCTTTTCTCCCAAAGTGCTTTCACCCAAAGATTTATATCCATCGCCACGTATCCCTCTAGATCTGAAGGTCCAGATTCTCTTAGGGTCTTCGATTTTCTTTCACCCGAAGACAACGGATCTCAGTCACATGTCCTTCTAGATCTGACGGTCTAGACTTCTCTTTGGCTCTTCGGCTCTTCGGCTCTTCGGCTCTTCGGCTCTTCGGGCTTCGGGAATTTCAAACTCCCATGCACTCGTTTGTCCCAGAGTGATTTCACCCAAAGACTCTGATCTATTGACATGTATCTCCTGCCAACCAACGGTTAGGATCTAGTTTAGCCCTTCGGCGATTTCGATGATTTCCACTTTCTCCTTGTCCACAAAGTCTTCGAAGTGATTTCGCTCCGGAGTTGTGGATATTATGCCATCTGTCAGCCTTGACGATGGATGGTCCCTAATTGCTTCGAGACTTTGGGACTTTGGCAAGTCCGCTCTCCTGTGCACACAAAGGGTTAAAGCTTGTGCACTTTGCCTTGGATCGGATGACTGTCGACCCTTTGCATTCAGATCCAATGGATGGGATCTGTTCTTCCCCTTTACGGTCTCCTTCTATCTAAACATGGATCTAGCGGTCCAAATCTCTCCCTGTGACTCGATCCAACTACTATTGTTACTCCTCCTGAGCTTTCACTTTCTCCTGAAATTGGGAAAATTTCTAAGTTTTCAAAGGTTTTGGCCCTTGAACCTTCTCCTGCGATCCCGCTACCTTGGGATGCCTTCACTTCTTGGGATGTAATCTCTCCTAAGCTTTGGGACTTGGAATAATTCCTTCTCTATTCACTCTTTGCTCTATCTTTTCTGAGATTTCGAACTGACTCAGAAATTCAAAGAATCTTGGCTCTTCCAATTCCTTAGAAGATTTACCTGGTGCTCTCCTGGAAACCCGACGCTCGTCCTCCTGGAGCTTGTAAAGTAAAACTACTTTACTTATGGCGCACTCCTTGCACTTGATGAAGTCCTCCAACGAATTCTTTCAACACTCTGTCTAAGTGTTGTCTTGGTGTAATCCTTGCACAGGTCTTCCTCCAGAATCTTGATTTCTCTTAGGTTTGATAACACACTCCTTGCGTCTACTCAACGCACACTTGTGGAGCTCTATAGAGTATTCAGTAACTCTGAGGTTTCTCTTGAGTTTTGTGATTGCTCTCGTGTGTCCTTTTGACATGTTCTTCTCTGGCTCAATAGAGTTCAGATGCGCACTCTTTGCGCTGGCTACAGAACCTCCAATGTTTTGTTGTGCACTCCTTGCACAGCCTAAGAATCCATAACAACTCTATAACTCATAGATAGATAGTGAAGTCTACCTATCCCTTTCATATTAATTCTAACATGCATCTACAACATTCACAAACACACAATAGACAAAACATTCATTTGATACACATAAACACACAGAAAGTTCATATGCAGGAAAAACTTTTTTCTTTTTATTAAGATGATTGTCCGATTACAATATGTATAGGTTGTATTGTAACAGAGTCTCGACTCTCTCCAAACAAACTATTCTACCTCCTACTCAATAACAATACTCCTCCAGCAGCCTCCTTTGGGTATACAATGCATCTACATATACAAGAAGGTTCCTAGGGTTCCCTCTGACTACCTCTCCTATAAAAGTAACAACTAACAACTACTCAAGCTCCGTTACATTCAATACTGAGAGTTAAACTCCCAGACCTCTTGCGATCCTTCAGTTTCTCAGCATTTCTCTCTTCTTCAATCATTCGTTCAAAACGAATCTACAGAAAACATCAGCTTTTAGATTCCAATTAATTTAAAAAGGAGTGTTATGGCACTGATTTGTCCCTCCACGCGGGCTTTGTTGATGATGCTTCTGCATCACAATTCCTTCAGGTTTCACTACCTGGAACCTCCCAGAAAAGGAGTTATAGAAAAAATGGAAGACCTTGTTGAATTCTGGCTTATTCTAGAGAGCGAACTTGTAGAGCATACTTCAGCGGAATATTTTTTGTATGGATCTTTGTAACGGCCCCTACGTTACGACTAGGAAGCACAAAAGGTAATTTTGTTTTTAAAAGCATTAGGAAATTAACGTCAACACATAATTCATATCAGCGCATAATTAAACGACATCATAATTAATAGCATTATAAGCGACTCAACGTCGTAATAAATAACAATGCAACCAACGCATCAACATAAATGATAGTGACACCTTCCCAACACATAAACATAAATGGCGATGCAATTTAGCCATGACAATCAACTGAAGCAATTTATAATCAATTATCGACCAGATACTGAATATTAAAATGACTACCCGCCCAACCTACCCTGCAAGGTTAGGACCTCCAGGACACATAAGCAATGCTCAAGCCCAGGATTCATCCAATTGATTTTGACCACTTAAGGTCTCAAGGTTGGCGATTGTTTTGAGGAACAAGGAGGCGTCTACATCCCACTAACACAATCAAGTCGAAAACCAACTAGCTCAATCAATCAACATCATTATTGTTCATGGTGCAAGATAATTTAATTACTAAATCGATCATATAACAACACAAGTTAAGGTGCGAGTGTAATCAACTTTATTTTATTTTCATGGCGCAAAAGCAAACATCTATTTTATTTCAAGGCGTGCGAAAATCCATTACTGAATTCAACAATAAATCAACATTATTTTCAAGGTGCGTACGTGATCTAATTACCGAATTAAACATAATTAAACATCATTCAATGCACGCAATTAATATAATCACTTAGGAAAGCATACATCAACATTATTACAATGCGTGCGAGTAATCTAAAATCACAATCATTTATGCATCATCATTATTCCATAGCGCAAGCAATCTAATTAATTAATCATCAGCATAATCCATGTCACAAGTAAAATCAATCGCTCAATCATTTATTCATTAACATTTTTAGTGGCGCAAGAGTAGATTGATTACTAAAACAATCCTAAATCAACCTTGTATAAATGTGCAAGAGTAAATTAATTTCTAGAAAATCATAGGTCAACATAATTAAAGGCGTAATATTAATCATTACTTTTATTCAATGCGCAAAAAATCCAATCACATTAAGTTTGAGGTGCAGAAGAAATCAATAGCTTTATTCCATGGCACAAAAGAAATCTTATCACAATATCAATCATACTTTACATTAATTATGAGACGCAAGAGTAATCGTCAATTTTTCTCATGGCGCACGGAAATCTAATCATGTGACCAATCATACACCATTCATCATAATTTCATGGCTCACTTCATAACAACACCCCTTATAAATTCCTTAATTATAGAGTAATAATCTACTACGATTTGTGATCGCTAGACAATTTATCAAGCACTAAGTAAAACATTGTAATATTCACCTACGCATTTAATTCAACATAAAAATTTAATCATCTAGGAAATAATCAAGGTTCCAATACTACTTAGCTTCTTGTGAAGAGACAAAGAATCAACTTATAGGTAGATAAATATGAGTTCACTGAATTCATTAACCTGCTCTGATACCAATTATTGGATTACTGATAGGGGGGGTGAATCAGTAATAGAGAAATTTAATTCTTTTTAACCATAAATTGCAAGTGTTATATCAATGTAGCATTATCATCCAATAGTTTCAAAGTAAATAAACAATGAACAAATGAGAAATCATACACATACACAGTACAACAGTGTTTTTATGTGGAAACCCAAAGCGGGAGAAAACCATAGAATGATTTTTTCTTATATGTATTTAAGAATTACATTCATTGGAAGCACCAAATTCCTCTGTTTTCCAACTGCAACTGGAAGGAGGCTCCAACCCCCTAGTTTCTCAGGCTACAACCTGAGGGAAGCTCCAACTCCCCAATTTTTTGGCTACAACCCAAAGGAGGCTACAACCCCCTATGTTCTCCGGCTACAACCGGAAGGTGGCTACAACCACATGTCCTTTCCCCATCCAACAACCCTGTTCTACAAGTAGAATGATGGAACCATTTTAAAACTATCACTATGAGATATATTTTTGTAAACATGTACCAATCAACCTACACCAAACAACCTGTAATCAACATGTACCATAAACAAGTGCATCAACCATGCACCAACCTATACCTCAACCTGTACCATCAACGAGTGCATCAACCATGCACCAAATATGTACCAATCATGCATCAAATACACATAAACTATGACTCATCAAGATGTACCCACATCATCAACTATACATCTCATGTATGTGCCAACTCATCAACTACTTGTCTAAACCATGTATCCAACATGTACCTCAACCAAAAGACCTCATCAATTTGATCATCCAAATATGATTTGTAACTCTATAATAGACCTGGTGTATATGATCACATGCCTACAAACCTTCCTTAACTTTAACAACAAGAGACTAGCATTTTCATCAAACTTAAATTTAGTCTCACATGACTAATTTTGTATTATTCAACAACCCTAACTTGAAATAATCATATCTATGTCCCTATAATGAATAAAGATATAAAAATATTACACAATGTTCTCCATTGTCTTGTCTGCAATTTCTCCAGGTTTCATTTCTTGGAACCTCCCAGAAAAGGAGTTATAGCAAAAATGGCATACCTTGCTGAATTCTGGCTTATTGTAGAGATTGAACTTGTAGAGAATGCCCCACACGGAATATTTGTTGTATAGATATGAAAATGGTACACAACATACTACAGACGATACTATAACCAATACATTTGGTCTTACTTAATTTGGATCTATTATGAATAAGTTAGGACGTTTTTACCTGAAACACTTGTTTTAGACTAGTTTCAGGACTAGCCACAAACCCTATTTTCCACGGAGTGTAACTCCCAAAATACAGTGACCCACAAGCTGAAATTTCTATCACAGTTACTTGGATATGTTTCTAAACATTCTCCATATATAGCTTTCTAAAGCATTCTAGAAAAAAAATTATTGTGAAAGTGGTGAGATGACCTGTAAATAACATACCTTAGAAAGCATCATCAAAAAAAATTATCCTCCCTTGAATTTCGGCCTTCTTTGATTCACCTTCCCTATGAAATTCTCCTTAGATCTCCTTTGGTTACCTCGGTCACTTGTAGATATTCAATATGATAAATGGATACTAATGGGAGACCCTTGCTCTCTTATTTATACTTTCCAAGTAGCTTCCTCTAGAAGTATCCACTTAACCACTTTGTCCACTTAGCCACTTTGTCCACTTAACCAACTTTGCTCACTTAGCCACTTTTTCCACTAAACCAACTTTGTCTACTTAGCCGTTTTTTTCACTTAACCATTTTGTCCATTTAGCCACTTTGTCCACTTAACCAACTTTGTCCACTTAGCCACTTTGTCCACTTAACCACTTTGACTACTTTATTATTTAAATAATTTATCTTTACTCAAAACTTCTTGTTGCAACTCCTTTATTATTTAATTTATTTTCTTAATGCAACAACTATACCCATTATTAACTCCTATTTTTACCCACTTTGACTAGTCAAACTTCTTCTAAGAGTTTATAGAGTAATTTGACTTCTTTGACCTTTTAGGGGCTTCTAGATAACTCATGAGGGTTCTCCAAATTCACATTGCCATAAGTCTCTAACCGTGAGGAGTTATGTGACGTTCCACATATCACCAGAAATGGCATGACATGTACTATCCATATAGAATATTCTTACTTGTAAATTCATTGATCTTCATGCCCTTATACCTAAAAAAAAACTTGGGTCACTTATCCATACCTTTGTGCTACCATACTTTCTTCAAGGGTTGACATCAATGACAACCAACCCAATTAATCAACAAACATCACCAATAACAAAGAAAAATTTCTGAAATATGTGTATTCAAATGTGGCCAGCAACTATGAGCAATATTATTTTGAAAACGATTTGCAACATTTCTAAAGCACAAGAAATATAATAATAGATGAGAATCGACCTTATCACATTGTAATGCAACCACATATATTAGAGAATTTAGAATTCTTAATATTAGGAGACAATTGAACCAAGAACAAGCTATAATCATGAAGGACATATTAACAAAGATCTATATGTCTACTCTATCAATTAAGTAAGGAACTGCTAACGCATATCATATGCATCCTCCCAAGTATCTGAGCGTGGACTATAAATGTCCCACTGAACCTAGACCTGATTGATTGCTCGACGTCATAGATGTCGAATGCGATGGTCCAGAATGTGGATTGTCTCCATCGTGATTGCACCCTCGTCCGACACCGCAAGGAACTCATGTCAATCTCATGTGTAGGATCACTAACATAGGCCATGGGTCCTTACCTTTTCACAACTTTGAAAGGCCCCACAACCTAAGAAATATTTTAGCACCCATTCCAAACTTAATGAAAATCTTATGCGGTTTCACCCATAAGAAAACTCGGTCGCCAACTTCATAGCTGTGGTCAACACGATGTGTATCCGCATAACTATTATGCCAATCTTGTGCTTCTTTAATCCTTTGTCTTATCATTTGCAATTGTTCTTCCATTTCTTAGATCATTTATGGTCCCACCAGGACCATATCCTCAATTC
The DNA here is from genome assembly GCA_009831015.1 of Picea engelmannii. Lineage (NCBI taxonomy): Eukaryota > Viridiplantae > Streptophyta > Pinopsida > Pinales > Pinaceae > Picea > Picea engelmannii. Next base: position 1,343,325 of record ML778936.1, read on the forward strand.
GATCCCATCTCAATGGCGTCTAACATGGTCGCCCGTAGAGAAACTCAAACGGTGTCATCTTAATGGTACCTTGATAGTCGTTGTTGTATGCAAACTCTACAAGTGGCAATAACTCTTCCCAACATTCTATTGGTCCAACACATACATACGCAACATATCTTCCAAAATTTGGATCGTTCTCTCTGTCTGCCTGCCTGTCTCAGGGTGATATGATGTACTAAAGTTCAATTTTGTTCCCAAAGCCTCTTGGGAACTAGTCCAAAATCATCTTGTACACATCAATCCTCTATCACGTATGATTCTTTTTGGCATGCCAGGAAGTCTCATAATCTTGCTGAAAAAAATTGTTGCTATGTCTGGTGCCCGATACGTCATACGCACCGTAATAAAATGTGCACTCTTCATCAGAGTGTCAATTACCACGAAGATCGAACCATGTCTCCTTGTTGTCAGCAAAAATCCATCAATGAAGTCCATTGAAATGATCTCCTACTTCGATTCCAGAATAGTGTGTGGTTGTAGTAATCCTGTCATATTTCTATGTTCATCCTTCACTCACTGACATTCCAAACACCTCGCCATGTAGCTAACTATGTCTGCCTTCCCCTTCTAGAAGAATAAAGGCTTAAGATCTGCCCTCATCTTCGTGACTCTTGGATGAGCCATGTATACTACTCTATGAGATTCTCTTAAGATCAAATTTCTCAGTTTTTCATTAGGCGGTATGTAAATCCAGTTTTTATACCTCAACAATCCATCGTTGTCCACTGTATATCCTTCAAACTTGGTACCATCATGGTGTTTTTTCTGATATTTTCCCTAACCTCTTTATATCAGTCATCATTTTTTCTGAGGTAGTTCGTCCACGATGATGTCAGCGAACTCTCCCAGCAGTTCCTGAATCTCCTCTGGCAAGTCATCCACTCTTGTGCTTGTCAGGACAATTCTCGGCTTCCTGAAAACAAAGAACTGTGGATCCTCGTTCTTCTCTATCTCTGAGAGAAGTTCCTTCCCACTCATGAGAAGTATGGTGTTGTTTACTTCCGGCTTCACTTCTTTATCTTTTATCGGAAGTAATGTGTGTGTTTTCCCATCCTTCTCCAAGGTGTATGTGTTCATCCTCCCGTCATGAACCACATTTTGGTCATACTGCCATGGTCTACCCAATAATACATGATAGACATCCATGGGAATGACATCACACAGGATCTTATCCTTATATTCACCCATTTTAAATTCAACCAAGCATTGTTTCGTAACACTTACCTGGTGTCCTTTCTGCATCCATGACACTTTGTATGGACTCGGGTGATTGGTTGTTTCCAGCTCCAACTTTTCCACCATCTCGGTCGAAACGAGATTATCGGTGCTTCTGTTGTCCACGATGACCTTGCATTTCCAGCCCTTGATCTTGCAAGTTGTTCTGAATAGTCTGGTTCTCTGAGCTGTGTCCTCCACCTCTTTCTCAGGTGTCAAGAGAACTTTGTGTACCGTCAGTGACTTCCCACTTCTGGTGTCTTCATCCTCAACATCACGTCCCTGCGCCTCTGTGATGTGAGCTTCTCCTCTGTCCATCTTCCTGTCTGGACAATCCACGGCTTTATGTCCGTCTTTTCCACATGTAAAACATGTGATGATTCCTCCACGGCCTCTTCCTCTACCTCGGGTACGAGGAATTGTGTTGGCATCAGCATAACCACCACCCTGTTCTGTATGCTATCTCCTCGGCTCAGCATATTGTTGCCTCTGTTGTGAGGTTCCACCTCTCTCAACCTTTCCCTGAGGTCTCTTCCATTCCTCCTTGGGATTCTAAGTTCTTTCTTGGGCAATTGCCTTGCCTCTGGGCTGGCTCCTGCCTCGCCCTCGCTGTCCTTACTTACGGCTCAGCTTCTCCTCGGCTTTTAGAGCCATTTGGTATGCATCCTCAAATGTTCGGATGGTAACCATGCTTAAATCATCCTGAATGTCATATCTCAGACCATTCAGGTACCTCGCCACCTTTTCATCATCGCTCTCATGATGACCCGCTCGAATATTAAGCCTGTAAAATTCTTCGATGTATTCTTTCACCGTCATCATCTTCTGTCTCAGGTTCTGCATTCGCCTGAACAGAGTGATCTGATAATCTCTAGGGATGAATTTCGATTTCATCTTAGCAATCATCCTGTCCCATCTCTTTATCTTTTGTTTTCCTTTGCAGTGCCTATCTGCCTGCAACTCATCCCACCATAAGGTTGCATGTCCTTTCAACTTAGTAACCGCATGCCTTACCTTCTTGTCCTCTTTGATGTCTTCATAGTCGAAGTAGGTTTCAAGTACTCGGATCCAATCCAACAAATCCTCTACATTTAGATTCCCCTCATAAACGGGAATGTCCATCTTGGTCTTCGAGCTCATCCTGGCGATAGCTTTGATTAATCGCTCAGTCGAAGCATCCTCTGCTGTGACTTCTTCCTCATCATGTCCAGCTTCCTCTTCAACCTCGTAATCACTGAACTCTACAGCGCCGACTCCGCGTCTCTGCGTTGTCTCCATCTCCTCAAGCCTTGCTCGAAGATCTCTCATCTGGCGTTCCATTTCTGGATTCCCTGCCGGCCTACCCCTTCTTCGAGCATCCCTGTCCTCTCGATCAGGTGACTGCCTTTCTCTTCTAGGTGGCATGTTGAATCTTTGTCCCTTCTATAGAAAGCAAAGACTATTCCCGCTCTGATACCACTTGGTGCGAATCGTCTACGACCCTCACGGTCTGACCACTTCTACCAGGACCTTCTTTTACACAGGCCCGAAGAGCTGTATCAACTCTTCAATCTCGTTTAGGGACTTTTCTGCACCCACAGGATCCTCCTGGTGATCTCCCACCCCGTATCGGGAAATTGGAACCCGCGAGCTCACGAGTTCAGTGCTCGCAATATCAGGTCTTTCACTTCCCCGAAACCCGATGGTCAAAGGGTCAATGCCTTCGTATATCGGGGTTTTTCCTCTCAGGAAATCAGCACCTTTTATGTTGCGATACACTCGCCCCACAAAACCCCGAACTCCGAACTCCGATGCACGTGTGCTATCCTCCTGTCACATCACTTCTCCCTCCGTATATCGGGGATTGCGGGACCGCGATTTCACCGGTCGCAATTCCTTTGCACAATAAAACCCCGAACGCAGAATCCCAACCTCCCGGGATCTCGTGCCACCTGTCCCGTGACAAATCAACGGTTCCGATTAATTCGGGAAATCGCTACTCACGATTTCAAAGGGTATGAAATGCTTGCCTGTGCAAACCCCGATATGCCGATTTGCGATGGCTCTTGGTTCTTCCTTCCTGCGACCAAGGACTAACTCGCGCGCAGTTTCTCCAAGATCCAAAGGTCAGCGGGATTTCGCGAATCTCTCCCGCGAATCCTGGTCGTTGATTCTCCTCCTTGATAATCTCTTCCGCTTCACGGCTTCTCCTGGTTCGAATCTCACCTGCGTCCATTCCACAGTATGTACGAAGGAACTATCCCTCTTAAGCTTTGTCAACTCTAATTCCTTCAGAGACTTTCACGCGCGCTTTCCACGCTTGACCCTCAACAACTCTCGAAGTGTTGAGTCTTCCAGAACCTATGCACTTTCTGCAACAGCAGTCCCTAGCTTTCTCTGCTCAGATTCACAACTGAGATTAATGCTAGCCTGCGCACACCTTGCACTTCTCTGCCAACCCAAGTCAACTTCTGGGTGAACGAGAATAAGAGTTTAACTGTTGAGCCTCATCAACGCACTCTATGTGGATGCATTCGACTGCACTCTATGCAGGAATCTCCTGGCTCAAACAGAGAAACAATTGAAACTCATTCTCTTCTCTCTCACAGATTCCAATTCAACTATGAAATCACATACACAGCATATTCAAAAGAAAATGCATATAAAGGAAGCAAACATTCATTCAAGAACGCATAAGCAACATACACAGGAAACGACAACCACCATGAAGTTGAATCAAAAGCTCTCTTCTATTAATTCAATCTGTACATGGGTGTTCTTCACAGGTTCTCTACTCTGCTCTTCTCTTCTGAATGCTTGATGATCTCCCTTTTTTACAATGTACAAAGGAGGGTGCCTATATTCCGTTTGCCCTCTCGAAATCTAAAACTATCAAATCTACAATAAATTCCTATCTAACAGCATTAAATCTAATAAATGCCTTCCTATCTATAATACAATACAAGTGATCTTCATTACATTAACTCATTAATGCTTGGCGCAACAAATATCAAGGTAAAATTCAAAAAAGAAGTTTGTTGGCTTGTCCAGCTGTTCTCTGCTCTCGTGTTGGCTCGCTTGATGAGTGAGCGATGCTCCTGCATCATACTCCTCGGCTTGAAAATATTCATGGGCTCCTGTCCATGAGCTCCTGCACGGTTTACCCATGTCTCTGTATGACTGCTTCTGTCTCCCAGCTGGCATCCTCCACTGGGTGATTTTTCCATTTCACCAAGTATTCAAAATACTGCTTCCGCCTGGTCTTCCTGCCTACTCTTTTATCCAGTATGCACTCCATCTGTGGCTTTTCTGCAACCGGTAACTTCTTCTGCCACTGGATCACTGGTTCCTCAGTTCTAGCTTCTACTTCTCCCGTATTGTATGGGTATAAATCTGAAATATTAAAAATCGGAGATATCCCGATGCCATCCGGCAACTCAATTTCATATGCGTTCTCCCCGAATTTCCTCAGGACTCTGTACGGTCCGATTTTCTTCATCTTGAGTTTGTTATATGTTCCCCTTGGGAATCTTTCTTTCCTCGAGTGCGCTTGAACGAGATCACCAACTTCAAATTGAAGTTGTCTCTTCCGTTGATCGGCTCTGTGCTTATACTCTTGGTTGGACTTTTGCAGTTGTTGCTTCACCTGACTGTGAAGTTCTCTCATCGCCTCAGTGAATTCTTCAGCACTAGCACTGCTAGTTCCAGCCTGTTCTGAATCCCTGAGGTCAGATACTCCTCTCGGTTATGTCCCATATAAAATCTGAAACGGACTCTTGCCTGTACTCTGATTCACCGAATCGTTGTACGCAAACTCTGCCTGTGGTAATATCTGGTCCCAACTGCTGTGGTGCTCTGTCACCAAGCTCCTCAATAAATCTCCCAGACTCCTATTGACCACCTCGGTCTGCCCATCTATCTGTGGATGGTAAGCTGAACTAAATGCCAAATTAGTTCCCATCTTTTTCCATAGAATCCTCCAAAAATGACCTATGAATTTCGTATCCCTGTCCGAGACTATGCTTCTCAGCAATCCATGCAATCTGACGATTTCTTTGAAAAACAAGTTTGTGATGTGCGTCGCATCGCTGGTCTTCTGACACGGAATGAAATGTGCCATCTTCAAAAACCTGTCTACCACTACGAAGATGGAATCAACTCCTCGCTGAGTTCTCGGCAAACCCAAAATGAAATCCATGCTTATCGCCTCCCATGGTCTCTCAGGTATGGGTAATGGCTGATAAAATCCAGCATTCTTCTTTCGGCCCTTCGAATGCTGACATATCCGACACCTGTCAACAAACCTCTTTACATCTCCTCTCATGCCTGGCCAATAATACGATTCGCTCAGCTTCACGAATGTTTTGTCATGTCTAAAATGACCTGCTAATCCTCCACTATGCTTTTCCTTCACCAAATTCTCCCTCATGGAGCAATTCGGAATGCACAATTGATTTCCCTTGAACAACAATCCATCCTAGATCATATAGTCCATCCACGGGCTCCGATCCCTGAGAACTGGATTCTCAGCTGCCTCGTATGCCTCCCAGAAATCCGCATCACCTGCATACATATCTTTCAGATTTTCAAAACCCAATGTCTTAACTCTGAACTCCTGCAGCAACAGACATTTCCTGCTCAAAGCATCAGCCACCTTGTTAGCAGTTCCTGAAATGTGTTTGATCACAAACGTAAAATTATGCATGTACTCTACCCACTTTGCATGCTTTTGGTTCAACTTATCTTGTTGACTCACGAACTGCAATGCATGATTATCACTGTACAGCACAAATTCCTTGGGTATCAAGTAATGCCTCCACTTCTTTAATGCCTGTATAATGGCATAAAACTCTTTATCATATGTGGAGTACTTCAGCTTTGCGTTATCCAGCTTCTCGCTGAAATATGCCACTGGTCTGTCATCCTGACTTAAGACTCCTCCTACGGCATATCCATTGGCGTCACATTTCACCTAAAATGTCTTCTAAAAATCGGGCAACACCAGAATTGGCTGCTCTGTGATCTTTCGCTTCAACAGATTGAAGCTTCTCTCAGCCTCTGATGTCCAATGAAAAACTTTATGTTGCTTCTTCACTGTGTCCATCATTGCGGCGCTAATTCCACTAAAATTCCGAATGAATTTCCTGTAGAAACTAGCCAATCCATGGAAACTTCTCACCTCGAAAACATTTCTCGGTGATGGCCAATTCTTGATCACGTCCACCTTTTCAGGATCCATTTTCAACTCATTTGCTGAAATAACAAAGCCCAGATAGATGAGCTCTGTCTTCATGAAGGAACACTTCTTTATGTTGACTAACATCTTTTCCTGCTGCAATCTCCTCATTACAATGGCCAAATGCTTTAAATGCTCAGCCTTCGTCTTGTTGAAAATCAGTATGTCGCCCAGATATACAACGACGAATTTCCCGATGAATTCCCTCAGGACTTCATTCATCAGTCTCATGAAAGTGCTTGGCGCGTTTTTCAAACCAAACGGCATGACCATCCATTCATACAAACCCTCGTTTGTCTTGAATGTTGTCTTCCATTCATCTCCCTCTCTCATCCGGATCTGGTGATATCCGCTCTTGAGATCAATCTTTGAAAAATAATTTGCCCCACTCAGGCAATCCATCAGATCATCCATTCTCGGCAGTGGAAATATGTACCTGATGGTGATTTTATTTATCGCCCTGGAGTCTGTACACATTCTCCAGCCTCCATCCTTCTTCGGACTTAGTACTGTCGGAACAGCACACGAACTCAGACTCTCCCTAACCAGTCCTTTGTCTAGCAAATCCTGAACCTGATTCTTGACCTCCTCGTTCTCCTGCGGTGTCAACCTGTATGTAGCCTTATTCGGCAGACTTGCTCCAGGTATGAGGTCTATGTGGTGACTCACACTCCTCATTTGTGGCAACGAACGAGGTAGTTCATCCACGATGATGTCAGCGAACTCTCCCAGCAGTTCCTGAATCTCCTCTGGCAAGTCATCCACTCTTGTGCTTGTCAGGACAATTCTCGGCTTCCTGACAACAAAGAACTGTGGATCCTCGTTCTTCTCTATCTCTGAGAGAAGTTCCTTCCCACTCATGAGAAGTATGGTGTTGTTTACTTCCAGCTTCACTTCTTTATCTTTTATCAGAAGTAATGTGTGTGTTTTCCCATCCTTCTCCAAGGTGTATGTGTTCATCCTCCCGTCATGAACCACATTTCGGTCATACTGCCATGGTCTACCCAATAATACATGACAGACATCCATGGGAATGACATCACACAGGATCTTATCCTTATATTCACCCATTTTAAATTCAACCAAGCATTGTTTCGTAACACTTACCTAGTGTCCTTTCTACAGCCATGACACTTTGTATGGACTCGGGTGATTGGTTGTTTCCAGCTCCAACTTTTCCACCATCTCGGTCGAAACGAGATTATCGGTGCTTCCGCTGTCCACGATGACCTTACATTTTCATCCCTTGGTCTTGCAAGTCGTTCTGAACAGTCTGGTTCTCTGAGCTGTGTCCTCCACCTCTTTCTTAGGTGTCAAGAGAACTTTGTGTACTGTCAGTGACTTCCCACTTCTGGTGTCTTCATCCTCAACATCACGTCCCTGCGCCTCTGTGATGTGAGCTTCTCCTCTATCCATCTTCCTGTCTGGACAATCCATGGCTTTATGTCCGTCTTTTCCACATGTAAAACATGTGATGATTCCTCCATGGCCTCTTCCTCTACCTCGGGTACGAGGAATTGTGTTGGCATCAGCATAACCGCCACCCTGTTATGTATGTTGTCTCCTCGGCTCAGCATATTGTTGCCTCTGTTGTGAGGTTCCACCTCTCTCAACCTTTCCCTGAGGTCTCTTCCATTCCTCCTTGGGCTTCTGAGTTCTTTCTTGGGCAATTGCCTTGCCTCTGGGTTGGCTCCTGCCTCACCCTCACTGTCCTTGCTTACGGCTCAGCTTCTCCTCGGCTTTTAGAGCCATTTGGTACACATCCTCAACTGTTCGGATGGTAACCATGCTTAACTCATCTTGAATGTCATATCTCAGACCATTCAGGTACCTCGCCACCTTTTCATCATCGCTCTCCCGATGACCCACTCGAATATTGAGCCTGTAAAATTCTTCGGTGTATTCTTTCACCATCATCAACTTCTGTCTCAGGTTCTACATTCACCTGAACAAAGTGATTTGATAATCTCTAGGGATGAATTTCGCTTTCATCTTAGCAATCATCATGTCCCAACTCTTTATCTTTTGTTTTCCTTTGCAGCGCCTATCCGCCTGCAACTCATCCCACCATAAGGTTGCATGTCCTTTCAACTTAGTAACCGCATGCCTTACCTTCTTGTCCTCTTCGATGTCTTCATAGTCGAAGTAGGTGTCGAGTGCTCGGATCCAATCCAGCAACTCCTCTGCATTTAGACTCCCCTCATAAACGGGAATGTCCATCTTGGTCTTCGAGCTCATCCTGGCGATAGCTTTGATTAATCGCTCAGTCGAAGCATCCTCTGCTGTGACTTCTTCCTCATCATGTCCAGCTTCCTCTTCAACCTCGGAATCACTGAACTCTCCAGCGCCGACTCCATGTCTCTGCTATGTCTCCATCTCCTCAAGCCTTGCTCGGAGATCTCTCATCTGGCGTTCCATTTCTGGATTCCCTGCCGGCCTACCCCTTCTTCGAGCATCCCTGTCCTCTCGATCAGGTGACTGCCTTTCTCTTCTAGGTGGCATGTTGAATCTATGTCCCTTCTACAAAAAGAAAAGACTATTCCCGCTCTGATACCACTTGGTGCGAATCGTCTACAACCCTCACGGTCCAACCGCTTCTACTAGGACCTTCTTTTACACAGGCTCGAAGAGCTGTATCAACTCTTCAATCCCGTTTAGGGACTTTTCTGCACCCACAGGATCCTCCTGGTGATCTCCCACCCTATATCGGGAAATTGGAACCCGCGAGCTCACGAGTTCAGTGCTCGCAATATCGGGTCTTTCACTTCCCCGAAACCCGATGGTCAAAGGGTCAATGCCTTCGTATATCAGGGTTTTCCCTCTCGGGAAATCGGCACCTTTTATGTTGCGATACACTCGCCCCACAAAACCCCGAACTCCGAACTCTGATGCACGTGTGCTATCATCCTGTCACATCACTTCTCCCTCTGTATATCGGGGATCGCGGGATCACTATTTCACCAGTCGCAATTCCTTTGCACAATAAAACCCCAAACGCTGAATCCCGACCTCCCGGGATCTCGTGCCACCTGTCCCGTGACAAATCAACGGTTCCGATTAATTCGGGAAATCGCTACTCGCGATTTCAAAGGGTATGAAACTCTTGCCTGCACAAACCCCGATATGCCGATTTGCGATGGCTCTTGGTTCCTCCTTCCTGCGACCAAGGACTAACTCGCGCGCAGTTTCTCCAAGATCCAAAGGTCAGCGGGATTTTGCGAATCTCTCCCGCGAATCCTGGTCGTTGATTCTCCTCCTTGATAATCTCTTCCGCTTCACGGCTTCTCCTGGTTCGAATCTCACCTGCGTCTGTTCCACAGTATGTACGAAGGAACTATCCCTCTTGAGCTTTGTCAACTCTGATTCCTTCAGAGACTTTCACGCGCGCTTTCCACGCTTGACCCTCAACAACTCTCGAAGTGTTGAGTCTTCCAAAACCTGTGCACTTTCTGCAACAGCAGTCCCTAGCTTTCTCTGCTCAGATTCACAACTGAGACTAATGCTAGCCTGCGCACACCTTGCACCGCTCTGCCAACCCAAGTCGACTTCTGGGTGAACGAGAATAAGAGTTTAACTGTTGAGCCTCATCAACACACTCTATGCGGATGCATTCAACTGCACTCTATGCAGGAATCTCCTGGCTCAAACAGAGAAACAATTGAAACTCATTCTCTTCTCTCTCACAGATTCCAATTCAACTATGAAATCACATACACAACATATTCAAAAGAAAATGCATATAAAGGAAGCAAACATTCATTCAAGAACGCATAAGCAGCATACACAGGAAACGACAACCACCATGAAGTTGAATCAAAATCTCTCTTCTATTAATTCAATCTGTACATGGGTGTTCTTCACAGGTTCTCTGCTCTGCTCTTCTCTTCTGAATGCTTGATGATCTCCCTTTTTTACAATGTACAAAGGAGGGTGCCTATATATCGTTTGCCCTCTCGAAATATAAAACTATCAAATCTACAATAAATTCCTATCTAACAGCATTAAATCTAATAAATTCCTTCCTATCTATAATACAATACAAGTGCGCTTCATTACATTAACTCATTAATGCTTGGCGCAACAAATATCAAGGTAAAATTCAAAAAAGAAGTTTGTTGGCTTGTCCAGCTATTCTCTGCTCTCGCGCTGGCTCGCTTGATGAGTGAGCGATGCTCCTACATCATTGATCGTTGCCTTTTTCAATTGATGGTAGTTAATACAGAGTCTCCATGACCCATCCTTCTTTCTTATGAAAAAAAATAAGTGCACCCCAAGGTGACACACTTGGGCGTAAGTCCTAGTCCCAACAACTCCTTCAGTCACATGTTCAACTGTAACTCAGGTGGTTACATCCGATAAGGTGTTGTTGCTATTGGTTCAACTCCAGGTTTTAGATCGATTGTAACTCCAATACTCTTTCAGGCGGTAAGCCCGGTAACTCTTCTGGAACATGTCAGCAAACTATCATACCACCAGAAGGTTTTCAATCCCTTATGCCTCACCTCTTTCATTTAGAGCTAAGATTTTGTATAACTTACATCCTTTGTGCATATTCTTCTGCAATTGTACATGACATCTCTAGAACAGTGAACTGACGCTCATCCTGGCAGTTGTTCACCCCTGCATGTATCTTGTGGGCCTTGCCTGAGTCTTCCACGGTAGTGGATCATGATGATCCAACCACTTTGGCCTTCTCAATCGAACAATCTCTTTGGTAATGTGGATCACCACATGTCCAACACCTAGTCTTCAGTCCAGTACTCTTGGTCCCCAAAGGAGTTGTTGGCCTAATAGCCTATGATCGTGGTATGTTCTGATGAACATGCCTAACTGTTGCTACTGTGCTTCAGATGTCGTATGTCCATATGGTCTTGCATGAGTCATTCCTTGACCCCCGCTGGTCATCTCTTCCTCATTTATGAGGGCCTCCTTGGCTACATCATGCAACGTTTGAGGCATTAGGATCCTCACCTTTGCACAAATGTTGGAGTTGATGTTGAACACCAAGTTGATGACCTTTATCTTCTCTGTGTTCATATGTGGAGAAAACCTAATCATCTCCATGAATCGAACCTCATACTCAGGCACCGTATGACCACCATGTCATAAGGAGTTGATCTCATTGAGTTGGCGCTCAATGAATTCTTCTGATAAGTAACCTCTCCTCGAACAGTTCCCATGACACTTCTTTGAAAACCATGTTTAGTTGAGGTAGGAGCGTCTTCCACCATAGAAGAGCGCTCCCCTTCGGGTGAAAGACCGCCATGCAGAATTTCATGTTGGAGGTATAATCAAGAAGTGAAAAGCACGTCCCCAGGTTCTCCAACCATGCCCCGACGGCTAAGCTGTCCATGGAACCCATGAACTCGGGAAACTTCACCTTCTCGAGTTCTCTGGGAATGCTACCACTACCTATTGGAGCGCGTTGTGAACCCTCATTGGGTACAGGCACCCTGGCCTCATCTCTATCGGTTTGGTTTAACAAGGCATATGTCATCCTCTGAAAGGACCTTCTCCAATCAACCCATCCCCCACAGCAATCTAATCTTGTCCAATGACTTTTTCTTCTCCTTGGGGGTTAGACCTATCAGGCATGGATGCTACTGGAGGCGTCGCACCTCCTCCCATAGCACCACGTCATCTACCTCCACGGCGTCCTCTATCCAGGTTTAACATAGGGACAATTTCAATTTTAATTATCAATAAATTATTGATTGATGTATAATAAAGAGAAAGGCGTGACAATCCACAGTCGCAGTGTTGAACCCCCTCTGATACCATATGTAATGGCCCCTCCGTTACGACTAGGAAAAGCGAAGCACAAAAGGTAAAAAAAATTTAAGCATTAGGAAATTAACATCAACACATAATTCATAGCAGTGCATAATAAAACAACATCATAATTAAAAAAATTACAAGTGACTCATCATCGTAATCAATAACTACGCAACCAACACATCAACATAAATGATAGTGACACCTTCCCAACACATAAACATAAATGGTGATGTAGTTCAACCATGACAATCAACTAAAGCAATTTATAATCAATGATCGACCAGATACTGAATATTAAAATAACTACCTGCCCAACCTACCTTGCAAGGTTAGGACCTCCAAGACACATAAGCAACGCTCAAGCCCAAGATTCATCCTATTGATTTTGACCACTTAAAGTCTCAGGGCTGGCGACTGTTCTGAGGAACAAGGAGGCATCTGCATCCCACTAACACAATCAAGTTGAAAACCAACTAGCTCAATCAATCAACATCATTAATGTTCATGGCGCAAAAGAATTTAATTACTAAATCAATCATATAACAACATAAGTTAAGGCACAAGTGTAATCAACTTTATTTTATTTTCATGGCGCAAAAGAAAACATCTATTTTATTTCAAGAAACATGATTAATCCATTATTGAATTCAACAATAAATCAACATTAATTTCAAGGTGTGTGCGTGATCTAATTACCGAATTAAACATAAATCAACATCATTCAATGAGTGCAATTAATCTAATCACTTAGGAAATCATACATTGACATTATTACAATGTGCGCGACTAATCTAAAAGCGTAATCATTTATGCATCATCATTAGTCCATAGCGCAAGAAATCTAATTACTTAATCATCAGCATAATCCATGGCGCAAGGGAAATCAATCGCTCAATCATTTATTCATTAGCATTTTTAGTGGCGCAAGAGTAGATTGATTACTAAAACAATCATAAATCAACCTTGTATAAATGCGCAAGAGAAAATTAATTTCTAGACAATCATAGGTAAACATAATTAAAGGTGTAAAAATAATCATTACTTTTATTCAATGCACAAGAAATCCAATCACATTAAGTTCGAGGCACAGGAGAAATCAATAGTTTTATTCCATGGTGCAAAATAAATCTTATCACAATATCAATCATACTTTACATTAATTACGAGACACAAGAGTAATCATCAATTTTTCTCATGGCGCAAAAAAATATAATCATGTGACCAATCATACATCATTCATCATAATTGCATGGCGCACTTCACAACAACACCCCTTATAAATTTCTTAATTACAAAGTAATAATCTACTACAATTTGTGATCGCTAGACAATTTATCAGGCACTAAGCAAAACACTATAATATTCACCTATGCATTCAATTCAACATAACAATTTAATCATCTTAGGAATAATCCAGGTTCCAATACTACTTCGATTCATGTCAAGAGACTAAGAATCAACTTATAGGTAGATGAATATGAGTTCATTGAATTCATTAGCCTGCAAATAAGTTAAGAAAATCCATTACCATTTAGCATTAAAGAATAAGTTCTATAATATTTGTACATCTATTAGATTCAAAAGAAAGTCTTCTTTTATTTTTTCATTAAGGTATCAAACCCCTACTTTGAAGGGTTATGGATGTATGCTATATAATTATTATTTAATTGCTAAATTACTTTAATGAGTATAGAAAAAGAATAGGTAAAATAAATATGCAAGGTTGGAAATATCTGAGAGCATCATCCAAGTGCGGGGATTAGAGTATCCTTGATCAATGCATTCGGGGTGGAATATCTGGAGCAACAGTGCCAGCTACCAAATGTTCGGACCAGCTTGAAAGTTATGCCTGTACACGTGGCTGAAAAGGAAATGTGCATTTAAACGCCAGAGACCATATTTAAGAAATGAAAGGTTCACCATATAGTTGCTAATGCTTTTATCTTGGGGAGATGCTTTTACGCTTACTATGACTTTCAGAGCAGTCATCTCCCTATGACTTTCAGAGCAGTCATACCTCTATAGCTCTTAAGGCAGTCATACCCTATAACTTTGTAATCCGCCCACAGCTCTCAGGGTAGTTATATCTCCACAGCTCTCAGGCTGGTCATACCTTCATGACTCTTAGAACGGTCATACCTCCGTGGCTCTCAAAGCTGTAATACCCCTATAGCTCTTAAAGCAATCATTCACCCTATAGCTTTCAAGATGGTCATATCTTCACAGCTCTAAGGGCAGTCAGTGTCTGTACAACTTCCAAGCTACGCTGAAATCAAAGCAACATGTTGCAACCGAGAGGAGCATCTAGAACCTTCTATAATAAAAATATGTTTGATAACAATCGAGCAGTAGAGACCAAAATCCAGCCACGATCCAACCCAGTGATTAGACCAACGAATCCAGTGGCCCACAGTGCAAAGGATTAGATATCCTACCAGACTTATAAACACCCAATTTCATGTATTACTCAGCAAAAAAAGTAGATTATTGTTTCAAGAAAAACTGAACTCTATGTTTACTTCAGAGAATGGCCTCCCTAGTGGTAGGGAAAATAAAATACGTATATGCACTGCACATGACAGCGTTTAGCTAAACCGTTTTCCCACTGCGCATTTATCCCAACAATCACATTGGTGAGGGGCTTTCCCCGTGAAGGGAAATCTCGTGATAAGTCAGAAGGTTTTGTATCAAACTGGAGTTGCATCGCAATCTCTCGATAATAACGCTCATGGTCTTGATTATAGGAGGAGCGCGAATATGAGAAGAGTAATTTTTGAGGTGGGTTTACAACTGCAAGAACTGAGGGAAAAAATAAGGGAATTAAGAACGAGGGTTACAACGCCAGATCTACATAAAGAAGAATTCAACCAGTAGGTTATCAAGAGAGAATATTTCAGGGTGCGACATGCTTGATCAACAAAATCGTTCATAAAATCATCACTATAACTGAAGGATTCCAGGTGGAAGAGAAACTGGGCATCAACACCAAACGCAATTTAGACAAGTAAATTCATTGATCGCAGATCTTAAGAATAGTAGAGATAGTGCGTGCATCGATGTGGTTTATGGGTTAGTCAAGGTTATAGACTATTATATATATATATTCAAAAAGAGACACATCAATGCAGCGCTCTCAATCCTAGGGTTCCAGATGGCATTAAAAATCTATAGCCATTGCCATAGCCTACAATCAATTCTTTCTGGTCATAAATGAAGGATTTAACCGCATCTATGCAGAAAACCCCCGAATTGAAAAAGGGAAAATACTGAATAAGGATCAATATTTAGTTTGGAGGTAAAATTTCAAACTCATCAGAAATTCCTTTCTATAATACACAATCATAAAGGGAGACTTTGCAATCCACTATCAGAAATCCATTACCACTGTCCACAATTCAAAATCCATAAATACAATAAAAACTTAATACAATGCAAACTCCAAATGAAAATACTGTAACTGGCGAAGATAGGCTTGATAACGATCCTTGGCGATTAGCGTTCCCTTCCTTTGTCTGCTTGCTAACCGTTGAGACTTCACCAGTACCTCCCAGCCAACGCTAGGGGTACTCTTCTTCGCTCTTAGCCACCCGAGCCGCAAAGGGACCACGCACACACACAACCAGAAATCCTCTAGCTCCCAACTCGCCTCGCAAGGTAGATCCACCACTCTCTCTCAAGTTGGATATCCCAACTCTCACAAGAAACATTAGTCAAAATTTATGTAGCATAACCTTACCCATAACCAATGTGATCCATTTCCCATCCATACCATTTGTTTTATAGAATTTTTCCATGACACATCCCCACTTGCATAATTAATTCACTTTTTAATTAAATAATTTAGAATTATTTCTCCCTTACACTTGTCACCCATTCCCCCAATTTGCACAAGTAAATTCCCATTTTAATTTAATTAAAAATCAATTTCTCTCACACTTCCTAAAAGCGCTCCATAAATCACTCCTAGTTGTCTCTTTATTCCCTTTATTCCCAATAAATCACTGACGTCTTTCTAAAATTGAGTTGAGTTAAAATATGATTCTTTTCTAGTTAGACTATTCTTACATATTCTTTTATGCTTTATTCCTTTCTTATCTTAAATTCTAATTTGGTATTTTCTGCTCACATGTGTATTGTATTAATTCTTTGAATTTATTTCATCTCTCTTAATTTCTTAAATTGATTTACCCCTTTTTCCTATTTTATTTAAATTTTAATTTAGTTTTAGTAATTTCACCAAGCTTAGACTTAGGCTTAAATTCAATATGGCTTAGACTTTCAATTGGGGGTTAAAATTAATAATTCCAATCCTTAATTAATTAATTAAATCTGACAATATTTAAAGATTTTACAAGGTGTAAAAATTCGCTCAAGGTTTTTCTAGGCCACCTAGATACATTGACTCAGGTGTTACTTTCGCGACATGCCCTTCAATACGCACTCATTGCTCCAAGGGTGCCACTCGCCTTTGACTCAAATTTTTAATTACGCAACGTGCCACTCCTGTGCTCCAAGGGTGCCACTCGCCTTTGACTAGTTTTGGTAGTTGTCCAACCCCTGGATTCAACACTCCATTCGGGCGACCTTGTGAGAGACTAAGGGATTCTAAGGAATAGGGACCCCGCCTTATTGTGCGTCCCTTAGAAATATTCATGAGTGATTGTCTCAATATGTCCTCACTGCATCGTGGATCTCTCAAACTAGGTAATCGTTAACCTACAATTCGAGCCACGGCGGGAGTGCTAGTAAGTTGTGACAAGGATGTTTCCACACCTCTCCCTCAATATCTAGTCTATGTGCATGGCCTCTTTACTCCTTATGTGAGTCATATTAGCAAGCAATCGTCAGCTTGCATCCATCAATGAGACATTGTCAATGATCCATAAACAACATCATAATATAATTGATGATATGTCACATATGCATAAATGAAGTACTCAAACAAATACAATCCACTCCCTGACTCAATATGGAATCCAAGGAGTTCCATTGATGCCATCGGCATCCTCAATCTGTCAAGTGTCCTGCACACTTAGGGGAAACTCGTCAATATCATTTTTCAATACATAGATATTAAACAACATAAATCATAATCCATCAACATCATCATAAGACTCCATAAGAGAAACAGATAACCATGTACTATAACCGGATCACTTGCACACAAGTGTCCTCAAGAATAAGTCAATAAAATGTGCTCTCAAGAGCGGGATGTTACAATCTAAAACTGGTACACAACATACTATAGACAGTACGCTAACCAATGCATTTGGTCTCATTGAATTTAGATCTTTTATGAATAAGTTATTATGTTTTTACCCGAAACACCTTAGAAAGCATCATCAAAAGACTTTATCCTCCCTTGAATTTCGGCCTTCTTTACTTCACTTTCCCTTTGAAATTTGCCTTATATATCCTTTATTTACCTCAGTCACTTGTAGATATTCAATATTCTCATTAGAATGCTAATGGGAGACCCTTGCTCTCTTATTTATACTCTCCAAGTAGCTTCCTTTAGAAGTATCCACTTAACCACTTTGTCCACTTAGCCACTTTGTCCACTTAACCACTTTATCCAAAAATAGTAAACTCTCCACTTCTAGTTGCAACTAATTTATTTTTAATTTTTTTCTTGTTGCAACCACTTAACCCGTGACTAACCACTTTGACTGGTCAACTTCTTCTAGGAGCTTCTAGAATAATTTTCCTTATTTGACCTTCTAGGGGCTTCTAGATAACTCGTGAGGTTTATCCAACTTCACATGGTCATAACTCTCTAATCGTGAAGAGTTATGTGATGTTCCACATATCACCAGAAATGGCATGACATATACTATCCATTTGGAATAGTTTCTCCTGCAAATTCACTGATCTTTATTACATTATTCCTTAATCAAAATTGGGTTCCATAACCACATTGTTGGTCTACTCAACCACCTAACCATTTGGACTTCACAAAGCGTCTTCCTGTGAGGGATTTCACCATAAGGGGACCCCTTTGAGAACTTTATCCAAGAGCGCCTTCCCCTGAGGGATTTCACCATAAGGGTGTTAATGTTTTATGCTGATATTATAGTTCTTTGCATTTCATAAAGATAAGAGCATAATAAGCACAAGATCACTGAGAAATACACATCCACAATAGACACGGCATTTATCCTGGGAAACCCTCTAGGGGAAGAAAACCCAGCA
>ML778936.1:1367468-1418984 GCA_009831015.1 Picea engelmannii
CTTTAATTAAATCTGGCCCTTTCATTATAACTGCTGGGGCCGACTTCTTATTCTTTACATTATAATTGTCCGATGACCAATCCGCAAAAGGGGATTTGGTCCTTATACAATTACCGACTTGATTAATCCTCAATGGGAATTAACCTAATAATAAAAATAATAATAATGACATGATTAATCCACAATGGGGATTTAATCCAATAACAAAATAATAAGAATGCTCTTCGCAGTTACATTATTTCAACAAAGGGGACCACTTTGGAGTTTATCCATTTGGTTCTTCCTATCAACCATGACATGACATTAATGATATAACTCCCTTTAATATCAACACATCATTATGACACCACTTGACATCAACCCTTGGACAACAATTACATCAATGACCATATAACCAATAATCAATATATCAATGATACAAACACATCATTATGAAAATACTTGACATCAACCCTTAGACATTAATCCTTTGACATCAATGACAACATAGTACAACAATCTCCCTTTTGGCATTGATGGAAACACCAACATTGAAGTCAACACCAATCAATGATGGAAACACTTGGACATGGTAATGCTCATGCTCCCTCTGTGATCATCGCTCCTCATCAATGTTCATCTCACCACATTAATGTGACTATCTCTCCCCCTTTGACATCAATGGAAAAGGGTAGTTCTCTCCTTGGGGTTGCTCCCCCTGACTGGATTCCTTTGAGATTCCTCTAAATAATATCTCCCTCTTTGGACAAGGGATATCACTCCGATGCAATGTTGATGGCATGGTTTCCAGTCATCTTTCCTCCTGGAATCATGTTGTTGCAACCAATCATGGGAAGAAGAATAACTTCCCCTATGGGTATCTCTCCCCCTATATTCTCTGCAAGATGAACAATATGCTACCACTACAATCTGCTTATGCTGCAAATGCTACTGCTCAACCAGAACATAGATCAACTTCTCAAGAATGATATGCTCATCCTATGATGATCCTTGGACCTGTCCATGCATCAAACTCGTTCCATACCATACATCATGAAGAAAAATATATGTCAACAATGAATAGAGAATCATGAACAAAACATCAACCATGTACATCATGTGCCATACTGTGTGCCAACCATCCACAACTTCCATGTTCATCAACCATGTACATCAATACCATTCAATATACCATAAGATATCATCAATGGAGTGTATCAACCATACGCCAAGAACATGTACCAACTATGTACCAACCATATGCCTCTACCAACATGCCAACCATGTGCCTCAAACAAGTGTCATATCACTCATGATATGCCTCTACCATGAACCAAGTGCCACAACCATGTATCTCAACCATCAATATATCAACCAAGCACCATAACAAGTGTATCAACTATATCATCCCATATATCATGTACCAAAGCAAGTGCATCAACCATGCATCAAACCTTAACAAGATGAACCACAACCAAGATGTGTTCCCATACATGTATTCCATATCAACCATAAACCATGTGCCAATCATATTGCTATCAAGTGCCTCTAACAATGTACCAATAACGCATCAACTATAGATCAAGCTATGACTCACCAATGATGTACAACATAACCACCTCATCAACTCATAAACTACATGTCCCAATATGTATCTCAACCACATGCCAAATGCATGCATCAAGGCATCCAACAAATATGCCTCTAACAATACATCATAAGATATATCAATGGAGCTCACATATGTACCAGCCATGTACCATGACAGATTTGCCTAAAAAACCATTCACTATAGCAAGTACTAAGTATCCAATAGTACCTCTAAACATGTACTAAGAGTGTCCCTCAATATATCAATGATATATATCTAACTAGCATCACATCATCATGATATATCTCATAGGAAAGGTGCCATAACATCACTAAGACCATGATCAGCAGTATACCTTATCAAGAATGCATCACTCCACACACTAAAGTTTGTACCATGCATCCAAGATAGATAAGCTTCAACACTCAACCATATGTCATCACCATACATACATCAAACACACATGCAAGCATATAATCATGAAAACCTGCAAAAAACCATGTTAGACCCTGCAAAATAGAGTTATACCATCAAACCATGCTGCAACTCATCTGTACACTCCTCTTCTTGAGGTTTTTACCACAGATATGCGGCTTGTTCTACATACAACTTGCATATGTATGTGACCTTTCTATAGGTCACCTCACATATGTACGTGAATACTTCCACAGGAGCCTGCGTATGCCTCAGAAAATGTAAGGCTTTCCTCATTCTTTTTCCTTTCATTCATGTCTAGTTTTTCAGTCTTCTTCATCCAGTTCTGAAAGCGTCCTGGTTTATCAGCACCGATTTTCTGAGCTTCCATCCTTTACACATTGTCTTCCTTCCAAGTTGCATGTATTCTTCGTTCCATGCTATATGAATCACTCATCATTGACTATCTTCTTGAATTCCAACAATCCTGAGCTTTGTGGCCAAACCCACTGCAGTTGTAACATCTCATGGTGTGACAGTGTGCAACAATGTGTCCCACTTGATTACATCTCCAACATCTTAGGGTGTTATGGAAATTTCCAATATCTTTCTTTGCATAATGTCTGCAATCCAAATCTTTGTGACCATATTCATTACATGAGAAGCAATGACCATGAAAAACATTTCCATACCTTTGATTTTTTGTCCACCTTGAAGGTGTCTCTTTTCTGAACTTTTTTTGAGGTGTAAAGGTGGCTTCTTGGTGTCTTCCTTTCTTTGTTCTTCTGAAAGTTTCCTTTCCTTGTGTAGGTGCTTGACTTGCAGCTTTGTTTTCACCTTTTGACAATGAAGGACCTGCATCATGCTTCTTAGAAGTGCTAGCTTCATAGTGTGTTTCTTCCTTGTTGTATCCAAGACCATATTGATCATTAGGTGATATTGACAATCCAATATTTCATCCAATATTGTTGAGTTGTTCATGAACCTTTTTTACTTCTCTTCTTTCCTTCTGAGATCAATAACTTCTGCTTCCAACTTATGGCATGATTCTTCTTTCTCATTTACTTGAGTCTTTAGTCTCTTGATATTTTCTTCTTGTTTCATGAGTATTTACTTTAGTGCCATGGTATTCCTTTGGCACTTTTCTAGGGATTCCTTAGTGTATTCATAAATATCAAAATCAGGATCAAAAACATCTTCTGCTTCAAAGAAATCTAAAATTTTATTTTTGAGCTTCAATAAGACTTCCTCTTCATCTATAAGATAATTTTTAGTTGATTCTATGCAACCTTCTTCTATTTGTGTGTCCATGGATCTCTTTCAATCTTATAAGGCTTATAGTGAAGGCCTTCTCTGACACCAATTGTTGGACACATCAACCACACTGAGAGGGGGGGGTGAATCAGTGTGAAGCTCTTTTAACAACTTTTTACAAAACTTTAGTTAGCCATCAGCATTCACAACATCATTACTCATTACTTCTATTCACACTTAGTTACTTGCATGTAAACATATCTCAATGACATATATTAATAATAAAGAATTATTCGCCATCACAATAAATAACACAATGAACACGAGATATATGTATAAGTTTATTTTGCATTGTGGGCTACAATCCTTGGGGTTTATCATCACCAACTGAAATGAGCACCAACTCAAAGAGAGAACCAACTCTCAATGCAAGACCCAGCCTGTAGATCTCAGCACCAACTGAGAAGAGGAATCCAATCCTCAAGTACAAGACCCAGCTTGTAGACGTAAAGAAATATGTCAAATTGTACCAACAATCTATACCAATACAAGTGCATCAATTGTGCACAACACAACCTATCACAACAACTTGTCACCTCAATCTCATCATCTAAATCTGATCTACTCACAAAGATCAATCACCAATTCAAATCTCAACCATATGCACAATATCACCAAGTTAACCAACAAGATACCTCTAGCAATACGCCATACTCTCCATAAACCAAATACCATAAAGCCTTACACAAAACCATGTGCCAAACCTGTAACTTTGTAACAGACCTAGTGTATGTGATCAAAGACCTGTAACCCTTCCTTAACTTCAACAACAAGAGACTATCATTTTCATCAAACTTTACTTTAGTCTCACATGGCTAATTTTGGATTAGTCAAAAACCCTAAGTTGCAACAATCATAAATCTATATCTGTAATGAATAAAGGTTTGAAAATGGTACATAATGTTCTTCAGTTCCTTGTCTGCAATTCGTCTAGGTTTCACTACTTAGAACCTCCCAAAAAAGGAGTTATAGAAAAAATGGCAGACCTTGCTGAATTCTAGCTTATTCTAAAGAGAGAACTTGTAGAGCAAGCCACACATGGAATATTTGTTGTATGGATCTAAAAATGGTACTAAACATACTACATATTGTACGCTAACCAGTGCATTTGGTCTCTCTGAATTTGGATCTGTTATGAAGAAGTTATGACGTTTTTACCCGGAACACCTTGGAAAACATCATCAAAAGACTTTATCCTCCATTGATTTTTGGCCTTCTTTACTTCACCTTCCCTCTGAAATTCTCCTTAGATCTCCTTTGTTTACCTCGGTCAGTTGTATATATTCAATATGCTCAATAGAATTCTAATGGGAGACCCTTTCTCTCTTATTTATACTCTCCTAGTAGCTTCCTCTAGAAGTATCCACTTAACCACTTTGTCCACTTAGCCACTTTGTCCACTTAACCAACTTTGTCCACTTAACCACTTTATCTACAAATAGTAAACTCTCCACTTCTAGTTGCAACTAATTTATTTTTAATTGTTTTCTTGTTGCAACCACTTAACCCATGACTAACCACTTTGACTGGTCAACTTCTTCTAGGAGCTTCTAGAATAATTTGACTTCTTTTACCTTCTAGGGGATTCTATATAACTCATGAGGGTTCTCCAACATCACATGTCCATAACTCTCTAACTGTGAGGAGTTATGTGATGTTCCACATATTCCCGAAAATGATATGACATATACTATCCATATGGAATAGTTTCTCCCGCAAATTCACTGATCTTCATTACATTATTCCTTAATCAAACTTGGGCTCCCTAACCACACTACTAGGATACTCAACCACCTAACCATTTTGACTTCACAAAGCATATTCCCATGAGGTCTTTCACCATAAGGGGACGACTTTGAGAATTTTGTCCAAGAGCATCTTCCTGTGAGGGATTTCACGATAAGAGGACCACTTTGTATTTTATCCATTTGATTCTTCCTATCAACCATGACATGACATTAATGATATAAATCCCTTTAATATCAACACATCATTATGACACCAATTGACATCAACCCTTTGACAAAAATTACATCAATGACCATATAACCAATAATCAATATATCAATGATACAAACACATCACTATGACAATACTTGACATCAACCCTTTGACATCAACCCTTTGACATCAATCCTTCGACATCAATGACAACATAGTACAATAGATGAAGCATCTTTGATAGGAGAAACATTCTTATATGAAGTAGACAAATGTCTATGACAAATAAAGCACACACCAACATTCTACTTTGGTAATGTTGACTTAATATTTTCTGGAGATTTGTACCAAGCACAACCCATAATGGATTCAATGATCTTTGAAGAACCAGTCATCAATAAGCAAAAATTCTATACACATTTTGGTGGGATGAGGTCGAGTGTTATCAATTTCAAAGCACAATGCTTCAAAAAGACATAGATTTCAATAGAATATTGAACAAAATGGGACTTAATGAACATCAAACCAAGGCATTGAATACATAAATACTCACTACCATAAAATACTACCCTTAGATCTGTTATTTTCATATATTTTTTTAGGAACAAAGATGTGAAGAAACATAACGACTAGATGCTTTTAGTAGTCAATGAAGAATTAGTAATCATTGATGTTAATGATGAACATGAAATCTATTGAGACACAATGGTAACTTATGAGCAAGCAATAACATTACCAATAAGAATACTAATAAAAAAATATGTTAGTTGAACTATATGTAGGGAATTACAACATTGAAGATGGATTGATTAATGGCATTGATGGAATATTCAAAGAATACACAAAAAAATACAAAGATGTAGACATTGTTTGGATAGAATTTGCAGATACAACAATTGGAAAATCCCCAAAAAAATAAACATTCTCAACTATATCAGCAAGGCATTCAACAAGCATGGACACCAATACTATGAATTGCAAAACCAAATGCAACTCCTAGAAACAAATTGCAAATAACTATTCGAAAGAAATTTCCAATACAATTAGCATGTGCTAGAACAATATATAGAACCCAAGGGATTTCTCTAGATGGACTTGAATTTGATGGAGTCACAAGTCATGGACTTGTGTATATAGCATTGACAAGAGTAAAAACAATTGATTCATTGTACCTACTCAAGCCATTATATCAAAAGAACTTTCATGTGGAAAACAAAGTGCTAGATGAAATGAATGGTCTAACAACAAATGCATCATGGATAGTAGAAGACATTGAAAGACCAAAGTTGTCTATAAACAACTTTTCAATCTCTACATTAAACACACATAGCCTACGAACTCATCTTGGAGATGTAGTACAAGATAAAGATTTGATAGAAAATATGGTTGTTTGCTTTCAAGAAACTCATTTAGACTGTCCACCAATTGTTAATGAATTAAGAAAATTAAATACCAATATAACACATTTTGTGCATGGAGTCCTCACTTGCATGGAAAAAACTATAGAAACAAAAACAAAAACAAAAAACTATTGCAATGATAAAGTTGAATTGATTGCGTCGAATATACATGCTCAAAAATCAATTTGCATATTCAATATCTATGTCGTACCTTTTGCATCTATCTCGACAATAGTTGATACAATCTCAATAGAAAAAATTGAAATGGTGCAAAGTGGTTATGTCTTTGTAGTAATTGATGATTTCAACATTGACATATGTGCAAACAATCAAAAGAGCAAATTGTTGCAACAATATATGCAATCACTAGAAATAACACATAGGTTTTCACAGAAGGGAAAGTATGTTATTGATCACATTTGGACAAACTTGTGAATTGAACAATGTCATGCTCATGTATCAAAAGCATATTGGATTGACCATGACATAGTTCATGCTTTGTTGCAGTTCGAGTGAAATTTAGATCATAGTACCATCCTCTTTGAAAGTTACAACAAAGCAGTATAACTCTATCTATATCATAACTTCATTCAAGAAAAAAAAAATCTACTCATTGTAAAGATAATAAGGTTCTTAGAGTCACAAGTCAAATTTACAGTGTCAAATGTTTGTTCTTTGATACAAAAAAATGCAGATATCCTCATTGCATTCATCTATATTATCATATACACATCCATATCAATAATCAAGTTCCAAAACATGATTGCAAGGATAATCAAATTGTTTTTTAAAGGTAAATCTTTGTTTCTTATTTTTGGTAAATTAAAGTTCCATCTCTTTCATTCTTTCTTTTATGATTAAAAAATTCAACATTTTTATCATAAAATATAAATCCAAGATATGGAGTTTCCATTGTAGGCTTAGTCAAGCTACCGACAATCTTGCAAGTGAACTTGGCCATTGAATGAAAGAATTGTAGTATTGCACACCTGCAGGTACACACACTTGTACCTATACTACATGTTATCCTCAATTGTAGTAATAGAATAGTTGAAGCTAGGCACTTTTTGCATTGACACTTTATTGTTATATAGAATTATAGAGTCTTTGTTATGAAAACTCTAATGGATTGGAGTTTCAAATTTTCTTTGTATATACATAAAAACTCTTATATTCATGGAAACTTCATAGACAGAACAATCAAGATGCAAATGCATAAGGAAAATTGTCACTGTGTTTCTAGTTGGTTTCCTATTTTTTAACAATTTTACTCGGAAACTTTTTTCTTGTTAGCCTATCCAGAAGGAGACACGGGTCTCCGAAATTGCTCATTGTTCTTAATCATATATTGGTGCTTTGATTATTTAGGTAACCTAGTGTGTCAAGGAACTTGGTACGCTAAGTTGTGTATAATACTAAAACCATAGTTCCATATTTTGTTTCCTACTTTTTAGCAATTTCACTTAATAACCTTTCTAAATTGCTCATTGCACTTGATCAATAATTAGTGCTTCAATTGTTTAGACAACATAATGCATCAATGAGATTCGTACACTAGGTTTTGTATAAAACTAAAATGCAGTTTCATATTTCACTTTGAACACTCTAGAGTTCATTCTATGTGGTGCAATTATGCTTTACAACACCAATATGTTTTCACAGTCAAAGTCTTCCATGCTACAATGCTAATGATTTATCATCTATCTATCATTGTTATAGACTATCTATCTAATAGGGTGGAACTTTAAATTGCTTCCCTCAAAGGCCCTAAACTTCATTTTCCAATTGTCTTCTGCAAGGATGGAATAGGATAAAGTTCTTATGTTACTACAATCTCTGGGAACTTAGTAAGACCAAACAATGAAATTTAATATCATATCAAGTTGATGTGCTCGGAAAGATGCTTTGTAGCACCAATATGATTTGGCATCCAAAGTATTCCATTCTACCATGCTAATGAATTCTTTCCCATCTATCATTGTAACGGTTTATCCAACGCACTTTAGTTTTAAGCTGCCCCCTCAAAAGTCTTGAAATTCATTTTCTTATTGGCTCGTCCTCAAATCCAGTAAAATATAGTTCTTATTTTAATGCAATGTCTAGGAACTTACTAAGACCAAATAACCAAATTGATCTCCTTGACAAGAGATGGGTACTATTATATGGATGAACACCTCATAAACATAATAATTATGATAAAAATCTATGAGGAAAATTTCCACTATGTTTCTAATGATGTTTTTACCTCCTCACAATTTCACTCAAAAAGTTTTGATTGCTAGCATATCCAGGTGGACACGTGAGTCTCCAAAATTATTGAATATGCTTGATGATACATTGGTAATCTAGTGTGTCAAGTGGCATCATATACTAATTTGTGTATGAAACTGGAAACATGGTTTCATTTTTTTTGTCCACTTCATTTCACTTTATGTGTTGCATTTATTCTTTGTAGTACTGGTTTACTTTCATAGACAAAGTCTTCAATGCTACTATGCTAATGATTTATTACAAATGTATCATTGTTACAGAATATCTAATGGGCCAGATTTTTAAATTCCCCCCTCATAAACCATAAAATGTACTCTTATATGGATGAACATGTCATAGACAGAATAATTAGGATACAAATCCATAAGGAAAATTCCCACTAGGTTTCCAACATTTTTTTTACTTCCTAACATTTTCACTCAAAAAGTTTTTATTGCTATCATATCCATATGGAGACATGAGTCCCATAAATTATTGAATATGTTTGATGATACATTGGTAATATAGTGTCTCAAGTAGCATGGTACACTAAGTTGTGTATAAAACTGAAAATGTGGTTCCACATTTTTTTTCACCACTTCATTTCACTTTATGTGTTGTATTTGTGCTTTACTAGTCTACTTTCATATCCAAATCTCCAATGCTATTATTCTAATGATTTATTGTGAATATATCATTGTTACAGAATATCTATGGACTAGAGTTTTTAATTCCCCCCTTATAAACGCTAAAATTAATTTCCTTGTTGGCTTCTTCTGAAACGTAGTAAAATAGAGTTATCATCTTAGCCCATTGTCTAGAAACTTAGTAAAACCAAACTATCAAATTTAGTATCAAACCAACTTGATATTCTTTCTCCCCACCACCTCTATCTCTTTCAATTATTTTCTTTGTATAATGAGAAAATGCAATTGACAATAGAACACGTCATTTAACTACAACGTAGGATGTTATAGTCTATTGATATTTTATACAAAGTAAGTTGTATTACTTTTCATATCTCACATTTGAAAATCATAAAACCTATAGTATAAAAGATATATAATTTACTTGGCTAATAACAGATACAATTTTGCTTTCCCTTTATAAAGATATGATGGTCTATATCAATAATATTTATTGGCAAAGTTGTTTTAAAATGGATCTGAGTAGTTGCTTCATTGTAGTGGATAATCATATATATTTCATTGATAGGCTATCAACAAGGACGCATGAGTTTTCCAAAATGCTCAATGTTCTTGATAATGCATTTGTACTTTGATCATTTAGGGTGCATTTAGGTATCCTAGTGTGTCAAGTGGCTTAATGCACTAAGTTGTTTGTAAAGGTGAAGACATAGTTTAATGTTTTACTTCATCCACTTCATTTCGCTATGTGTGCTTCATTTATGATTTACAATAGTGTTCTTCTTTTTTAAAGCAAAGCCTTCCATGCAACCATGCTACTCATTAATTGTGAACATGTGATTGTTACAAATTATCTAATGAAGTATAATTTTAAATTCCTCCCTCAAAATCATAGAAATTCATTGTCTTCTTAACTTCTTCTGAAACCCAGTAACATAGATTTATTATGTTAGCACAATGTTTGGGAACTTAGAAAGACCAAACAATAAATTTTACTATCATAGCAAGTTGATGGAATTCACGATACATTAGTATTGTTGTATCAATAAAGAACATTATAGACAAAAATAATAGAATAGAAATGCATAAGGAATATTCCCACTATGCCTCTAACGGGTTTTCTATTTTTAAACAAATTCACTTGGTAACTTATTTATTGTTATCCTATCATGGGTCTCCCAAATTCCTCAATGTGTTTGATCATAGATTGGTGCTTTCATTGTTTAGGTAACCTATTATTTCAAGTAGCTTGGTGCACTAAGTTGTTTACAAAATTGAAAACATGATTTCATATTCTACTTTTATTGTATATGCTCCATTTGTGCTTTGTAGCACCAATATTGTTTTACAACCAAAGTCTTCCATGCTACCATTCTAGTGATTTGTTGCCCATCTATCATTGTTACAAATTATCTAATGCATTGTAGTTTTAAATATCCCCCTCAAAAGCCTTAAAGTACATTTTCTCTCATTATCTTCACCTAAAACACACAAGATAGAGTTCTTCTGTTATGAAAATGTCTCGGAACTTAGCAAAATCAAGGAATAAAATTTAATGTTAGACCAACTTGATGCACATGGGAACATGCTATACAACATGAATCTTCTTTCACATACACAGTATATCATGATATTGCATTAGTTATTCATTGTACATCTATAATTGTTATGGAATATATAGTTGAGTGTATTTTTAAGTTGCAACCTCAAAACTCCTAAGATTCATTTTTCTTATTGACTTCTTCTAAAGCCTAGCAAAAAAAGTTCCCATCTTAGCCCAACCTAGTAAAATACATATCTTTTGTAAGCCCAACATCTGCAAACTTACCAGCACCAAAAAATCAGGTCTAATATCAAATTAATTTGATCTCCTTGACAAGACATCAATGCTCTTACATTGATGAACACCTAATAGACACAAAAATTAGCACACAAATCCATAAGAACAATTCCCACTATTTTTCTAATCAGTTTTTTATTTCGTTAACAATTTCATGCAAAAACAAATTGTTGCTAGATGGTCATATTTTACTTCCATTAGTTGAAATCATTTGTAGATCTAAATTGGCACTTCAAATGTTCAATAGAATTTATCAAGGACCTATGTTTTAAATTTCGTTCAAAATGTAGTCTATAACATTCATGTTATCAATATTATAAACATACCTTTATTGTTTCAAGATTTATTTGTTTAATAGAAGAAGTTTCGACTTTTGACTACAATGTTTCAGATATTCCTTGATTATGACATGTTTCATTTGATGCTTGACACTATCAATTATTGTTTGTTGATGACAAATTCTTCTATTCAAACTACAATCTTGAAGATTCATTTTATGGCTAAACATTTGATGGAAATACAATAAGTTATAAATCCTAGATGTCTGATCTTATTACTGTGTGATTTAGAAGTTGCTACTTCAAATGCAATCCCCAACAACTTGACATTGGTTCCTTTATTAGAAATTCAACTTTGTCAATCGACATGTTCATTTGAAATTGTTTGCTTTAACTATTTTCAAAAATATGTTTCCAAATATAATTTTATTGTTTATCTTACACTTTGTCCTGACCTGCAATATTATTTATGTTGTATCTTTAGATTCTCTAGATCTTTATATAATATAACAAATATTGTTTGGCCCACACCAACATGAGGAAAAGCAGTGAAGACAAACAAAACAAAATAGCAACATTCAATATAGAAAGAAAAAGGTAGAGATTGAAAAATATGGATTCAAATATCTCCTTCCATCATTTGTCTCTTGACTTGTATTTGCTTTCCATGTATAGGAACAAACAAATAGCTTATGTCCCAATCAACATTGAAGAGTTGACTAGTTGCAAGGCTGGGCAAGTTTTCCATGGCAACGTTGTTGTCACATATAGAGAAATACTTGACAAATCAGAAAAGTCAACTGAGCTTTTGTGAGTAGATTTAACAGATATGAAAGGTGAGATGATAGTAACCTTTAATGTTCACACTAATCTCATTGAACAACATCAAGCAAAACTCCTTCTAGGTAAAGCCTTTCGTGTTACAAATTTTAAAATTGCACCCAAAACTAATTACGATCATGGCGAAGTTGAATGTATTTTGCTAGTGGAACAAGAGACTAGCATAGAAAACATATCACATGTCTGTCAGGAGTATAACTTCATACCAAACACATCAATTAGAAGACTTTTAATAGTATGTGCTTGAAACAATAGGTGCAATTGTCACCAATGCAAAGAAATTAGGCACACTGTATACATTGGAAATCAAAGATAGAAATTCAGAAAATGATAAGGAAATGGTACATCCATTTCCATCCAAACATTTAGATTACAATAGATTTATTTCCTTTTCATGTACTTTTTAAGTCAAAAATGAAAATTAATGTTTGTCTTTGTTAAAATGTAGCTACAAGTATTTCCAACATTCACAGCAGAATTTGTTTTCATTGAGGAGCATCTTTCAAAGAAAGAATTCCCTATGTTGTTATCCAGAAACATTATGAAACAAAAAGGAACATCTTCAAATGTATTGTGAACCGGACAATCAACATTCATTTCATCGTTAAAGAAAAGAAGGATTTTGATGATCTAAAATTGTTGCTTAAGTGCTCAAACCAGGTAAAATTTAGTAAGCATCTAGAGATATGTTATATTATACTTACTCTGAAATAAAAAAATATTGACTCATAGTTAAATTGACTCATGTCAAATAGGTTCAAGGCACATTGACAGTAGCAAACATATATTCGAATCATTTTCAACCTATATGCTAAAATTGCAATTTAGCAGTAGAATATTTTGGATCAATACAAGGAACAATGATGAATTGTGTTAAATGCCACGCTGAAACCCCCTTCAACTATTCACACAGGTTAAAATGTAGCATAGTCAACACACAAAATACAAAAGTATCATGTTGTCTTAAAGATGACATCTTAAGAAACCTTTTCCAAATTTAACAGCATTGTCATACAAATATTATCTAAAAGAAAAATACGATGTTATCTACATGCTTCGTGACTTCATTGTTCATGGAAAATTTATGCTCGATAAAGACAATACAATAGTTGAAGTAGAGAAAACTGCAGGAGAATAAGATTTCCTTTGTTTATTTTTTGAAAAAAAAAACTTCAAACAAAAAAGGTATGTTTCAAAATACTGTTTTACGAAGTTCCTTCCAATTTCAATTTTGCAATTTTTTCAATTTGTTCTGACATTCAATTTCATTGTGAATTGCGGGGATATCAAATTTGTCAAATGGAAACAAAATCACTAAGTATTTCTAAGGAGATTAAAACACTGATATTTTTTTAATACAATTGCCTAGTCTAGTTTCCTTCAAACTTTTGTTTTATACTTGAAATTTAACAACTAGATCAATTTAACTTTCATTTGAAAGTAATATTTTATTCGACACTTAATTGTAATAATTTGGATTAATTGACAACATTTGTGTTAATATATGTATCTCTTTTCATATTTACATATAAGAATATGAATGGCTTTATGGCATATGTGTTGTTGATTAAAAAACAATGATCTAGTAAATATTTGAATTTCAAAATATTTTTTGAAATTTTGAAAATTAGAAAGGATCTTGATCTTGTCTGCATTTCGTTGTTTGGACAAGTGATGGACAATTATCATTAATATTGGAGTCTTATATGTATTAGTTCCTCCATATTCATTCTTTGTGCATACATGCTTCTCATTTTCATGATCAAATTTTATGTCTAAATAACAATGATAAATAAATGTCAATAATATTGGAGTCATTGTTATCAAGATCTTGTTGATTTGTTTACAGAAATGAACTGCCATAATAATCATTTTTCTATTAATTTTCTTATGCATCTTTGTATTCACTCTTGTATGGCATCTACTCTATGTTTTCTTCTAATTGCATGTTGTAATTCTTGTTAAAGTTACATATGAAAAGATGCATTTTCCTTTAGGCTGTATTGCATCAAAAAATGCATACAATGCATAAGATATTTCAAATTTATGTCTAACTTGTTCAGTCGATATGGATATGCTTTAAACATTAACTATATACATATATATAACACATAAGGATTTCACGACACTCTCAACTTTGAGCTATATAGAACTATTGTCTTTAAACATTCTCAAGAAGCAAGGATAAGTAGCTTTGTTGTTATTTTCCCTTATTTTGTATAGGGAAAAGCTAAACATTTATCACACTCACTAATATGTGAGTAATGGATTCTAACCATTCATTGACAACATTGCAATTCTTAGTGAAATGGTGGGTTCAACTTCTTTAATTATAACTACACATTCAAATTTGAAGTTAGGTATGAGATATTATTGGAGTTTATCATAGTTTGATTGCTCGTCCTAATCCCAAGGACCGAGCTATGTTTGTTGTCAATGTTTAAAACAATATATTATCAGTGTCGTACACTCTTCTTATCTCAATATTTTAAATAATTTATCATATAATTGGTGTTTCATTTGTGGGCATTAATCTTGAATTTTTCATAATCAACTTTTTTATAAAGTAAAACTCTACATAGTGAACCTTGTTGGCTTTGCTTCAAAAAGATTTAATGTTTGATGCTTACATGCAATAGGTGTAAATGCTTAAAGGTGATGAAATTTTCCTCCATATTTGTTGAATTGTTTTTTTGATGATAACAATGAAATTCATGTGAGACACACCTTTTATTTCACTAATAGTAAGGAAAACTTTTGCATCTTACTTAAATTGCCTCGGGTCATTTCATTTAATGCTATGAAAGTTATACTTGTTCGGTCAATTGTTCCACTAATACTATATAAATTTTCTTCCATATCATCATTAAGTAGGATATTTTTTAGCCCTCTAATATTTATATCCTAGCTGAAAGGGGTTGTGAGAGGTCATATTCACATTTCCTACTAAAGCCTAGTTGGAAATCTCAATGTGACAATCTTTGCTTCCAAATCTCCAATGATCCTATCTCTTTCTTCTAACTCTTCTTTGAGTTCTTCTTTAAATCTTTTATATTCTTTTATTTGAACCTTCAATTATGTGATGATATACTATAGTTCTTGAGCGTCTTCCTTCTTGTCTAGTTATGCTTCTAGCTTCTTGCTTTTCCTATTTTCTCTTCTTATAACTTCTATGGCAGTCAACAATTCTTCTCGGTAGTCAAATTTTGCCTCTTCATATTCTTCTTCAGCGTTTTGTTTATCAGAGTCTTCTACTACCATGAATAGAACTCTTTATGTCTCACTGTCACTGACTTCATCTTCATCTGGTGAGGAGATGTCTTCTTTGGTGCATAAGCTTTTCTTGAAAGCTTTATTTGTGGTTCCTTTGTCTTTATATGTTTGTTTGATATTTGAGTAATCTTCATCATTCCCCTTATTTCTATTATGAGGACATTTGTTAGCAAAATGACCAATATCATCACAATTAAAACAAATCAATGGAATCTTACCTTTATATCTGTTGTTGGTTCCCGTGTTCAATCTCTTGACAAAATTGGCCATTTGTTCATCATCTTCTGAGATGTCATTGTTGTTGTTATCTTATTTTTCTTTTTTCTTTCCCTTTTGCTTTGACATTTTGGATGCTTCTAAAGTTGCTTCTTTTATCTCTGGATTTTCCTGTTCAGTTCTCATTTCATATGTTGTGAATATTCCATGTAGTTCGTCCATGCTTATTGAGTCTAGATATGCTCTTTCTTCTAGTGTTGATATCTTAGGATCAAATCTCATAGGAAGAGATCTTAATACCTTTGAACAATTATAGATTCTTTAATTTCTTCTCCCAATCCTATGATTGCATTTACTGTTTCATTAACTCGTAAGAAGTAAGCTGCAATATTCTCATCTTCCTTCATCTTTAGTTGTTCGAACTGACCTCTGTAAATTTGAAGCTTTGCTGCTTTGACTTTTGAATCTCCTTCATAAATATTTTGAAGTTTGTCCCAAATCTCTTTAGCATATTTACAATGCATAACTTTGGTGTATAGCGATTCACCAAGACCATTTAGAAGTGCATTTGTGTCTTTGGAATTATTTTGACCGAGTTTTATTGCTCTTTCACTTGTTGGTGGAACTGTTGGTTCTTTGTATCCATCTACTATAGATTGCCAAAATTTCAAATCCCTGAACCTGTATATATGTTTTCATCTTTCTACTCCAGAATGCATACTTTTGTCCATCAAACTGTGGTATTCCATGTTTATACATGTTGTTTCTCTCCATGATCTACCTTTCAGTGGTTAAACTGATTCTTGAAGGAACCAACTCTGATACCAATTGTTGGATTACTAAGAGGGGGGTCAATCACTATTAGAGAAATAATCTTTTTTTTTATCCAGATTATTTTCGGCACGAAATGAGAGAGGAGATATAACACAGAAATATACAGAGATATTGAAAGAGAAACAATAATATGATAGAGATATATCAAAAATATAACCAGAGGCAAATATATACAGTAATACACAATTTCTATTAATGTGCGAAATGTACAGAACTGTAAAAATACAGAGTGAAAGACTCGCTAGAATGGTGGCAGCTTATCTCTGAGAAGAGATGTGACGACTACTCGCATTCGCAAGAAGACGATCTTACAATGAGGCTCCAAATGCATTTTTATCATAAAGAAAATCCAAAACCCTAACCCCAGAAGATGAAAATCCAACAGTTTTGTGGACCCCGTTTTGGGTAGTTTGGTGTATCAAATTCCCGGGGGCGTAACTTTGGCATACAATCTTCGTTTGGGGCGCATGATAGCTCGTTGGAAATGTATTTTCGAGGAGATTCATTTTTGGGGCTCAATCAGAGCCTTCATCTATCATTAAGAAGCTAGATCCAAAAAAACCTTCATTTAGGCCCTCAAAATAGCCCCAGAAGTTAAAAACTACTAAAAATAGTAAATTACCAAAATTGTCAGAAAACTGTTTTGAGCCAGTTGGAAAAGGTGGGTTGCCACCGATATCCACCTGGATCAATCCTCCCTCCTTAGGAAGAAATGGTCTCCATTGCGTTGAGTTCCCGGGGGAGAGGGAAAACCATTTGTTGAATCTGCATCTTGACGAGTTGCTTGCCTTGTTGGAGAAGTTGCATTGCTTAGCTTGTTGAAGGTTGTCATGAACCTGTGGCTGGAAGGGTTGGACCTTTTTAACCAGTATGGATAGATGAGATGACTGTGTGAAAAAATAATCATTTCCCTTTGTTGCAATCATGTCGATCTTCTTCTATTGGATAAAAGGTACTTGTACCAAGGCTGTAGTGGTTGCAGTGTCCTTTTGTGCACCTTTTGAACAAATTGTGAAGAGGATGAATTTTGTCGTATGAGATACTACCTTGCGGCACTGTTTAGGTGGGACAATAGTTGGAACTACCTATAGTATTCTATAGAGGTGACCCCCCAAAGTAAAAATGACACTACGGGGTCGAGACTCATAAAAAAGATGGTGCTTCCACATATATGGTTGGCCCAAGAGAACATCACATACATCTAGTGGGGCAACATCACATAATACCTCATCCTTGAAGGGTTGGATGTCATATGACAATCGACACTGTTGTCTGACATGAAGATCTCATCCTTGGAGAAGCCACCCAATGTTGTATGGTTGCGGGTGTGGTGTTGTTGACAATCCCAATGTTTGACGACCTCTGCTAAGATGAGGTTCTTCTGGCTTCCACTATCAACAATAAAATGCAACGGGATCCCTTTCACCCACATCTATGAATGAAAAAGGCGCTCCCCCTCTTCAGGATCTATTGGTTCTTCTGGTTGAATTGTTGTGGTCGCGACAATAGCAGTGGGGTCTGCATCAATGATATGTCTTTTACTGGTATTTTCAGAATCGGATTCTGAATCAAGGTTTCGCTCCTTGTCTTTGATCTCGGCCACCAATGACTGTTTTGAGCGACATTCATCGGTGTTGTTCCAGGGGATTTTGTGGAAATCGCACCATTTTCCAGTGTCCTTCTTTGTCTTCCCATGGCCTTTCTATTCCTATGGCTTGGACTGGTTTTCGGGAGACTGTTTGTTAGGGTCATCTTTATCATACTTTGGTGGTTGCAGATTTGCATAACCGAACTCCCGTTTGTTCTAGTGCTTAAATTTCTGCTCGATTTTAACAACATATTGATAAGAAGCACCGAGTGATGAGATGTACAGAAAATCCATTTTAGTTTAGATGTATTTGTGTAGAGCCCCACAGTATTTCAGAACCAAATTTCGGGAGTCTTTGATACACAACTTGGTGCGCAAGGTATGGAATGTATTGGTGAACTCCAGAACTTCTTGGCCCCTCTCTTGCTGCAGTGCGGTCCATCTCATATACTAGTCCTCATAGTTTCCAACAGGGTAATATTATTCCTTTACCACGTCCACAAAAAAATCCCAAGTGGGATCAGCCCCATATATTCCAGACTCTTTTGTGGAACTTTTCTCCCGGTAAGTTTCCCACTAATGTTTGACATGGGGGAGAGCTTTGAGGAGTGCGAAGGTGATCTTTTCCCTATTGGAAAAATGGTGAACAGAGAAATAACCTTCTAGCAGATTTAACCATTTGTCTAGGGCATCCACATATATTTGACCTTCACCAGAAATATCAAAATTAACTTGTAAATTGAAAGGAGAGGTTCTTCCAAAGTGGTTGTTTGATGAATATGCACCTGTTGCTATCGGCAGGCGTTGAAGGATGTGGGAAAAAATCTCCATCATTTCATCCCTCTTTCGCGTGAGAGCTTGCTCAAGCGATAGATTGATAGAATCATTTGCTCCATCTTTTTTATTTACTTCCTCCATTGAGGGTTTATTGGGTGTACGAGAGAGATTATACTCAAGAGAGACAAACTTGAGACCCAACTTGCTATACTCAGACCTCGTAGGGGACATGCACTGAAAAATGATCAAGAGCAGTCTGCTCTGATACCACTAATCAGGATTTTATGAGCAGAACGAAATGAATACAGATTATTAAAAGATGCTTAACACAAAATAACAGAGATATAGTAAAATTGGTTTTCTATTCAATAAGGAAATAAGATGAAACTATAAAATGCAGCAGAAAACAAGCTTGTTGGAATGGTGGTGGCTTATCTCTGAGAAGAGATGACAGTTTCGCTCATTCACAAGAAGATGATATTACAATGAGGCTCCAAAGGCATTCTTATCATAAATAAAATCCAAAACCCTAACCCCGGAAGATGAAAATCCAACAGTTTTGTGGACCCCGTTTTGGGTAGTTTGGTGTATCAACTTCTCGGGGGCATAACTTTGGCATGTGATCTTCGTTTGGGGTGCACAATAGCTCGTTGGTAATGTATCATCAAGGAGATTCATGTTTGGGGCTCAATGAGAGCCTTTGACTATCATTGAGAAGCTTGATCCCAAAAAACCTTCATTTAGGCCCTCAAAATGGCCTTAGAAGTTAAAAACTGCTAAAAATAGTAAATTACCAAAAATGTCAAAAAACTGTTTTGAGCCAATTGGAAAAGGTGGGTGGCCACCGATATCCACCTGGATCATTTTTAACCACAAAATGCAAGTGTTATATGAATGTAGTATTATCATCCAATAGTTTCAAAGTAAATAAACAATGAACAAATGAGCAATCATACACATACACAGTACACCAGTGTTTTTACATGGAAACCCAAAGCAGGAGAAAACCACAAAATGTTTTTTCTTATATGTCTTTAAGAATTACATTCATTGGAAGCACCAACTTCCTTTTTTTCTAGCTGCAACTGGAAGGAAGCTCCAACCCACTAGTTTCTCAGCCTACAACCTGAGGGAATCTCCAACTCCCCAATTCTTTGGCTACAACTAGAAGGAGGCTACAACCCCCTATGTTCTTCAGCTACAACAGAAAGGTGGCTACAACCACATGTCATTGCCCTGTCCAACCGCCCTGACGTAGAAGTAGGATGATGGAACCATTGTCACACTATCACTGTGAGATATACTGTTGTAAACATGTACCAATCAACCTGCACCAAACAACCTATAATCAACTTGTACCATAAACAACCTGTAATCAACTTGTACCATAAACAAGTGCATCAACCATGCACCAACCTGTACCTCAACCTGTACCATAAACGAGTGCATCAACCATGCACCAAATATGTACCAATCATGTATCAAATACACATAAACTATGACTCATCAAGATGTACCAACATCATCAACTATACACCTCATGTATGTGTGAACTCATCAACTACTTGTCTCAACCATGTACCCAACATGTACCTCAACCAAAATCCCTCATCAATTTCATCATCCAAATCTGATTTGTAACTCTGTAATAGACTTGGTGTATATGATCACATACCGGAAAACCTTCCTTAACTTTAACAACAAGAGACTAGCATTTTCATCAAACTTTATTGTAGTCTCACATGACTAATTTTGGATTAGTCAACAACCCTAACTTGAAATAATCATAACTATGTACATGTAATGAATAAAGATATGAAAATAGTACACAATGTTCTTCAGTGTCTTTTATGAAATTCCTCCAGGTTTCACTACTTGGAACCTCTCAGAAAAGGATTTGTAGCAAAAATGGC
This sequence comes from Picea engelmannii, assembly GCA_009831015.1. NCBI lineage: Eukaryota > Viridiplantae > Streptophyta > Pinopsida > Pinales > Pinaceae > Picea > Picea engelmannii. The sequence goes on from ML778936.1 coordinate 1,388,564, forward strand.
ATACCTTGTTGAATTTTGGCTTATTCTAGAGAGAGAAATTGTAGAGAGTGCCCCACACGGAATATTTGTTGTATGGATCTGAAAATAGTACACAGAATACTAAATATTGTACTCTAACCAATACATTTGGTATTACTGAATTTGGATCTTTTATGAAGAAGTTATGACTTTTTTACCCAAAACACTTATTTTAGACCAGTTTCGGGACTAGCCACAAACCCTATTTTCCACAAAGTGTAACTACAAAAATACAACGACCCACAAGATGAAATTTTTATCACAGATACTTGGATATGTTTCCTCAAGGGCCTCCCAATTTCACGGTTTGAATCATTCTAGAAATAAATTTATTTTGAAAATGGTGAGATGACCTGTAAATAACATACCTTAGAAAGCATCATCAAAAGAATTTATCCTCCTTTGAATTTTGGCCTTCTTTACTTCACCTTCCCTCTGAAATTCGGCTTAAATATCCTTTGGTTACCTCAGTCACTTGTATATATTCAATATGCTCAAGTATGATTAAAATGAGAGAGTCTTTCCTCTTATTTATACTTTCATGTAGCTTCCTCAAGGGGTTACCTTTTAACCATCTTAACCCACTTTCTTTATTTTAGGGTTAACCCACCTCTAACCACTTGTCCACTTAGTAATTTCTCCATTAAATTTATTATTTAAATAATTTATTTTGTATCCACTTTGACTTATAGTATAGTCATCATTTCACTTTATTACTTACCTTCTAAAATCTCTTAAACCACTTTGACTACTTTGACCTTTTGGGGCTTCTAGATGACTCATGAGGGTTCTCCAACTTCACATGGCCATAACTCTCTAACCCTGAGGAGTTATGTGACGTTACACATACCACTAGAAATGGCATGACATGTACTATCCATCCAGAATAGTCTTACCTTCAAATATATTAAAAATCATACCATTATACATCAAACAAACTTGGGTCCATTACCCAAACCTTTGTGTACTGGAATTCGCTACCGGACTTTCTACAAGGGTTGACATCAATGAAAACCAATCCAAATAATCAACACTACCTCACTTCAAAAATTTTAAAGTAGTCATCCCATGGGGTTGGGTTTCCACCATGAAAGCTTGGCTACTAACATGGACAATATAAAGAAGATATAGCAAGGCTAATGAGAGCTTCATAGTTTATGATGGTTTAAATGTGGTCATCCCTCCCATTTGTGTTATAATTATCCTCTTCTTCAAATCACATTCTAGTTGGACCTTTTTGTTATAGTGGGGATTCCAGTTGTGAAGTGAAATTCATCATAAAATTCTTATATATATATATATATATATATATATATATATATATATATATATATATATATATATATATATATATATATATATATATATATATATATTGTGGGATTTGTAATGAACATCAACCAACCCAATGACAACATATTGACCCAACTGATGACAACATGTTCCACATGAAGAGAAAAATATGTCCACGTGTGTCAACTTGTGTCATGGGATGTTGCATTATATTATATATTATGTCATGGGATGTTGCATTATATTATATAATATGTCATGGGATGTTGCATTATATTATATATTATTGCACTATGGGATTGTGGGGATCTTAGTTTTCTCATCCTCAACTCAAAGCAAAGATGACCCTAGTTAGAGATATGATTGTTTGGACAGAAATAAATAATAAACCTTTTGCGTTTTATGTTTTTAGTAAGAGAGGATGAGCAGTGAGGGGAGTTTTTGATTGATTATTGTCAACATCATTAGGGCACAAAGAGTAGTTATGATTCTGATTGTATGCCACTCATATTGATTCTAAGTTCTAATATCGCTCAATATTTGTTCAAAGGGAGAGGAATCATGAATGATGGTTGCCTCATAGTAACTTATAATTCATACATGCAAACCCCAATTCACTTAGAGTACATGTGTACATAGATGAAATCATTCAACGACTGCATGTAAACAATAAGCCATCCATAGGTGGGCATCATATCAAGGGGTTGACATGTGTCCTTCGAATGATGGAACAATTCTCCCTAAAAAATATTCTACAATTTTTTTATCAAATAGCCTTTGTATGACATCCCTGACTCGCTAATGCATCATGAGATGAGCTATACATGGGAGAAAAGAGTTTACATGCCCTAATAATGCTATGTTAGAGTTTTGACACACCACCATATTCCCAAGTGTTTGGTCTACTACCATTAAACTGAGTGTTCTGTTGTAGAAGATCTACATAGTATTTTTTTTTGCATGCTTAAAGGTTAGTGTCTACCTCAATTCACTAATAACAAGGAGATGGAAAAATATAATATTTAAGTGAAAATCATACCAAGGTGTTGATGCCTTTTTAAGTCGTGATGATATTATTATGTATGAGCTAAAGTTCTTAATGTAAGAATAATTCATGTACTCCAAGTTAACATTAAATCATGAATGCTCACAAAACGCAGCATTCAGGCTCAATATTCATTTTTGTTGATTGAAAATGAATACTTGTGCTCTAAATTGAGGTTCAAGTTACTTCGTGTAATGCAGTTCATGTGAACAAATCATAAGTTGTGAGATCCAAATTCACTAAGATGTACTAAAAATGATTATTTATGTTGTGTTGCTAAATAAAATTTTATAAAATTGACATCAATTCCTTGTAATATTCGTTAAGATAACAAGAGATGAGTGTCAAGATAAGTCCTCCCACCATATATCTATCACTGATCAACCCATTTGAACTTCCTTTTCATTATCACTCAATACATGACTATTATACACATTCAAATGGATAAAAAATATATAACCTTATTGAACCAATATTTTATTATTCATAAATTATTAAAAAACCCTACCTTAATACCTTATGACGTTCTCTTTCCCAACTTTGAAAATATGCTAGTAATTTGTTATTATCATTTACATGAATGAAGCTCAATTTGGTAGCTTCCATCGTTCGAGTTTGGAAACGAAACTTAGAGACCATACTTTGAAATTGGAAATAGTGTAAAAAGAGGTAATGGTTTGAAATTGGAAAGAAGTTGAAGTTCTAAATTTCAAAGCGAAAAGATTGTCAATTAGTGTTTACAATTTTCCGGCAATCTGCTTGAATTCGTTGAAACATCCGATGTCTTTGAATGTGCCAAGTTTGCTGAATTCATTTTGCAAATTATGATCTTTGAGTCTCCAATGATGGTGACATTGGGGATTTGTTGCCTTTGATAAAATTTGATCCCCATATAGATGGAAAGCATCTCGGTTGAGTTTTTGGTTTTATCTCCTAACCCCCAGGAAAATTCAATTATCTTGTTCCCTTCTGCATCGTATAAAATCCCACCAACATCGGATGCACCCGGTTACCTCTGGAGGCACCATAAAAAAAAGGTTGATTGTCATTTTTACGAGTGATAGAAGGCAGGACTGGGTCACACCAAATTAAAATATTGCCAGCCCAATTGCTTTCATTGGTATCCCATAGCGTTCGATCCTCTAATTGTAAATTTTGAGCTCGCTGAGTTTCAGAGAGCAGGCTACATTCCATTGAGACTGTTTTCAAGGGAGTCCAGATGATATCTTGGAATATTTCCTTATTTCTTGCAATCCATATTTCCCAGCATAGGTATTTTGGAAATGCCTTCCAGATTTTCTGAAGTGAACTCTTCTTTTTAAAATCCCCTGCATATTGATTTTTCCAATTGACAAAGAGTTTTTAACAATTGGAAGGCTTGGTGTATTTGGGAAAAAACTCATTGTAGGCGATATTCCAGACCCTATTAGCGAATTGACATTCAAAAAAGAGGTGATGTAAGGTTTCCACGTCTTATTTGCAGAGGACACGTCTTGAAGGACCATGTATACCTCTTTTTAAGAATTTTTCAGCAGTGAGAAGTTTATCATGCGCCATCACCCAACAAAACGCATTTATCTTGGGAAGGGCATTCCCTTCCCAGACATAGTCCCAAATTTTATCTTTTGGGCCTCCCTGGATCTTTTGGATGAGAGTTTGATATCCCTCATTCACTGTGTAATATTGTTTCCCCCACATCCTATCATTTTCAATATTTTTGTGTATAGGAGCGTATCCCTCCAAATATTTAATTAATTCTGACATTTGGGTTGTAAGATTGCTAGGAGTAGCAGGGGGAGACCAGTTAGTCCAACTTCCATCGGGCGACCATTGAGATATGTCCGTGAGATTAATGAGTTTTTATTGCATGCCCCATTTTATGAGTTCCATGAGGGATTCATTGTTAGCTAGAGGGGGCCTTCCCATAATTTTTTCCTTCCAAAGGTCAATTAATTGACCGTTCCCCAGCTGCCATGAAAGCTTTGATTGGATGAAGGGCATGGCAGTGGAAAAAAAATTCCAGGTTGGGGAACCCTTGAGATGAGGGAGAGGCCCATAAAGTTCCCTCTTGCAGTCTTGGATATGGTAAATAGAACCTAGGGGCTCTTTCCACCATTCTTTCTTTCCTGAGAGAAACCTCCAGACAATTTTTGCGCCGAGGCATATATTTAAGATTGCAGGATCTTTGAACGCTAAACCACCTCTTTCCTTTGGAAGTTTGACTGTGGCCCAATTGATTAAATGGAATTTATTTGTATTAGATTTCCCACCCTCCCATAAAAATTTCCTTATGCTCTTGGCCATTCTTTAGACAATCCCTTTGGGGGATAGAAGTGCAGCTAGTTGGTAGATAGATAAAGAGGACATAACAGATTTGATAAGTACTATTTTTTCCTCCTGATTCAACCACCTAGCACCCCATTGAGTGATTTGTTACGTCATTTTTTCTAGGACTGGATTCAATTCTTTCGACTTTATAAAATGTGACGAAATTGGAATTCCTAAATATATGGAGGAGTGGATTTTAAGATGAGGGAAACCCAAAACGTCAGATATTTCTTTGATTTTTTGGTCTTGGATGTTCCATCCATACACCCTGCTTTTCTAGTTGTTGATTTTTCCCCATGGGGCTTGAAGAAAGGTGTCCAAAATGTGTTTGAATCTTCTTGATATGATGGTTGAGGTTTCCCCTAAAATAAGCGTGTCGTCGACAAACTGAGTGTGGTTGATATCCTTCACTCCTGCTCCCAGAGACAGTCCTGGAAGCTTGCTAATTCTTCTTTCATGCTCGAGTGTGCTACTAAGAGTTTCTGCAACTAGGATGTATAAGAGTGGGGAGAGAGGGAATTCTTGGTGGATGTCCATGCTATCTTTGAAAAAGAAGGTTGGTTGGCCATTCACCATTGGGGCTATCTAGGGGGATTCTATGCAGGCTTGGATCCATTCTGTAAATTGAACATCAAACCCAAGCTTTTCTAGAACTGCATAAAGGAAGGAATGCTTCACTCGATCAAACACATTTTCCATATCAAGCTTTATCACCATTCCCTTTTCTTTTTGCGCTATATTCTGATAGATTTCTTCTTACACCAAAACAATATTATCCAGAATTTGACGGTTGGCCAGAAAACCTCCTTGGTTGGTTGAGATGAGGGAAGAGAGAAGGGGCTTGGGACGGAAGGCTGTGATTTTAGAGATGATTTTATAGGAGTTGCAGAGGGATATGGGGCGGAATCTGGAAAAGGAGGAGGGGTAGTCTCCTTAGGGATTAGAGCGAGAAAGGTTGAGTTGATTGCTCCACCAATTTTATTTTTCTCGAGAGTGTAATTAACCATTCTTCTTAAGTTGAATTTTATTGTTTCACAGAAGGCCCTGTAGAAGTGAAAGGAGAAACCATCTGGACCTGGAGCTTTGTATTTTTTCAATCTCCAAACCACTCTTTCTAACTCCTCTTCTGAGACTTCTTTTAGAAGATTTTTATTATCTTTTGGGGTAACATTTCTTGTGAGGTGTGTTGACGCTTAAAAATGCAACGATGAATACTATGCTCGCAAATTATTGCCAAGCTCTATTAATTATTTATATTAATAATAAACTAGTAGGTGGGACCCCCTTGTAGACTTGTGGCATTATGATGGATATGTTGCGTTTATATTTTTTTTTCTATTGTGATGGTACCAGCACAGTCTTCTACAGTTCGATGCTTCAAATCAAGGTTTATAATGTTTTGTTGACATAAGATGGTTGGTTGTTTGATGTATGGAAATGATATCTTTGATGATCACTCTCGGATTATATTAATATTGCCCTATGGATGAAAGGATTATTATAAGTTTGGTTTTGATATTTGCATTAAATATGGCATCAATTGGTTTAATATGATCTTATTAAAAGGGATAATATTGGGGCTCTTTTAAATTAAAGGACTATATACAAACTCTAATGTGGTATTATTGTGACAAAGAAAGGTGAACAAGCCTTTGCTACTAGACTTATGTGCCTTATTGGATGTTATATGTTGAATGCACATGGGTTAATGTTATAGCACATTGTTATTTTGGAGAGTTTGACATTACAAAGGTGGCACACTATGAAATAAGGATATGTCAATGGTTATGTGGTTGATTTAATGCTTAGTGCTATGGTGAATTGGTTGGCTCGTACATTGAATTGAATGAGGTTGGAGGGAGAAGCGACGTGCATTTACTGCACATCACTCAAACAACCCTCGAGGCCTGTCACCCTAGTCATACTTGCATTTTGGTTTTTGGCTCTAGTGGTTTTTGATGCTCCGTGATTTTTTGTTGTGAAGAGGCATACAGTCTAACTCTCTTCCTTGCACAGGATTTTCCAGGTATGGTTCCTTACTCTTCCATCCATGATGTTTTTTCTAACCTTCGAATCAATTTTTGGCTCAGGATTGCTTGTGATCTGTGTTTTTCTTAAGATATTATTGGATATTTGAATAGTGTAATTGGTGTTGTGCCTGTGGGTTATTCTAGTGATTATTCTGGACTGTTGGTTTAAAAAAATAAAAGGCAATGGTTGTGCTAATTGGTGTTGTGCCTGTGGGTTCTTCTAATGATTATTCTAGACTGTTGGTTTAAAAAAATTAAAGGGAATGGTTGTGCTCTCCTTGCTGTGGATAATCTTGGTATAAAATTATTCATAAAATGATAGTGAAGCATGTTCGGTCGGCTTGGGTTTTGGGTCTGGTTCTCTGTGGAAATTTATTATTATGCTTGACAAGCTATGAGCTTGCGCATGGGTGTTTCAACAAGTCTCTGTGTTTAATATTTGCCACTCCATTTTTGTCTTTGTGGTTGATATTTTTCGATACTCTGGGTTGCAATGTGAATTGTTGAAAGTTTAAAGTTTTTTTCCTTGGCTTGGAAAGACCCCAAGCTATTAGCTATCATAGCATTGCTCTCGTTGACATCGTTGCTTGGAAAATAGCACAGTTAGGTTTAACATCACCCATAAATTTTAATGGAAGCATTATATATGATTTTGGTTGGGCATGGGTTGTGCTTGGACACTCATTTTACTGTGTTGTTTAAGGGTTCTCTCCTTCTCATTCTCTGTTGGAGGTGGTTGACTTTCATTTTGGCAAACCTCACTGTCAAGAGTATTATTACATGTTATATGTATGTGGTAAAGTTTGAAGGGCACGACTTGTCTGCGTTTTCGAGGACTTATTCATTTGATTGAGCATCTGTTCTTGCTCTCCATTTGTTGTTTTTAAACCCTAAATGCGATCTTGATATCGTTTCAAATCCAGTCAAGGGTAAACAAGCATTGTGTGTGCTTGGTCGATTGGGCACGATTTGGATATGTTTATCATTGGGCCATTTTAAAAAGAAGTTTGTACATGCAAAATTATGTGAAGCTTGGGCTCAGGATTTGCATGTTATTTGTTGAATGTTATTTGAATCAATTCTTATGTTGATTATATTTTAAGGAGACCTGTGTGTGAAAGGATTGGGGTTCGATTAAGAGTTTTAATGCTCAATTGATTATGTCGAACAATGTTTGAATAATGGACAAATGGTGGTTAATATTGTGTATATTCTTATTTGAGTTTAAAGAATAAATATTGGATATAAATAGTTGGAATCACTGTGCATTTTCTATTGATTTTAAAAGAAAAAGAGATTTAGCATTGGAGTTATAAATGGTCGTGGCTCAAAGGGTTATTATTTTCATCATATCGATTGCAATATTGTTTGATAGGATTGCTATATAAATATTATATAGATGCAAAGGTTATTGTAATTGAGTATTTCTGGGCATATGAATTTTTTTTTGGAAGCCAACAAGCAATACGTAAAGGAAGTGACACTTTAGATGGTGGTTTTGAAAAGTGAATGTTGATTGAATTATGGAGGTCTAAACAGAGTTATGTTTGATTGTTTGATTTGATTTATTTTTATATGAACAATATCCATATTATATCCCTGTCATGCTACCACTTTTCGCTCATTATATCCCCTCATAATCCCAATATCATTTTGGCATCCCTGTTCTGTAAAATAAATTTAAAAGGTCTATGTAACAACGACAAAAGATATGACACAACAATGGTTGGCAACTGATATTTTTGGTTTTTTATTACACGGTCAAATTATTTAATTAATTGTTGAGCAGTATTTGCGTAATTATCCCCTCTCATTATACCACCTTTCGCTCATTACACTCCCTTCATATGTCCCATGAACCCTGTCACCCCCTACTCACTTGATAATTATTAAATAGTTTTTTATGGATGGATTTGCATGTATCTCGTGTCAATTTCTGAGCCAATTATTATTTCATACAAGAAAAATGGCATGTATGGCTTATTAAGGGATTAGTTACTAACGAAATGTTGCTACAATACTAGTTTCTTCAATAGGGGCAGCCATGGTAGAAATAATAGAGGAAGAGGAAACTGGAACAGAGGGCCTAGATTCTCCATTCATTTTGATGTTGATCCCTAGGAATTGAACCAGTTGTTCCAAGTTGGGTTCTTTAACTAGATTGGGTAAGGAATAGTACAACCTCGACCAGAGAGACCTCACTTCCAGCCTCAGAGCATCCCTGGTATTCTTATGCCTCCTCATGTGTCCATGCAACCAGAAGTCCCTGCAAATGATGGATGGCAAGAGATTGCCAATCTGGTTGTCTCTCACCATCGTGGCTGGCCCAATTTGTCATCACCTCCTCCACCACCTGCAAATCCTAATGCTCAGATTGTCCCTGTGCATTCACCTGTTCAATCCTCAGATGCTAGTAAAAGGCTTAAAAGTGATTTCCCCCATGTGCAAGATAAAGGCAAAGTTGTTGCCTATTTTTCCTCTCCTTCAAATGACTCTTCAAAATATGTGTCCTCCCGCATGCATCTGAAGGATGATTGTTCTCATGTAATTAGTGAAATACATCCTCAAGGTTCAAATCAACCTTAGGCTACTTCCGGAAAATCAAAAGGGGACAACAGTGATAAAAGAAAGATTTTCTCTCAGAGTGGCAAGTATGGATTTTAATTTATGTTTTTTAATGATTGAGTTGATGAAGAGAGTGGTCTACAGAAAGTTTGGACAACAAGGTTTTTTTTTGGATAATATGGATTATGTGGATATTTATATATTTTTGAATCTGATTTAAATTATTTATGATATTCAAAGATTCAATTATGAAGGTATCTAAGGGAGTTACAAGGGTGGCATGTGTTGAATGATTATCCATTGTGTTTTATTTTATAATTTGAAAAGAACAAAAGAAAGGAGTCACAAGGGGTCCCACCTACCTAGTTATTATTAAATAAAGACCCTTAACTATTATTATTATTATTATTATTATTATTATTATTATTTATCCTAAACTAAATTAGTTAAGTCAAACTAACTTAACTAAAGAAAGTAGTTGAACTACTTCAACTTACTTGGAAAGCATAAAAGCTAAATAAGAAGAAGAAACAAAGAGAGAATAGAAGGAGAGAGCAAGAGTAAGGTTTTCTCTTTTGATTTCATGAGATAGTTTTAGTTTTCATTCATTCTTGAGTTCATTCAAAGCCTAATTCTATTTTTGACAGCAGGGTCCTATTGTAGACAGCAAGGTTCAAAATTGAACCAAATCATTCAGACGCTTGTTTTAGAGGTGTTGATCCATTCTTGATAGTCTGTGTATACTTATTTGTTTATGGATTGAGTTTCATAGCTGATAAATGATATTTTGTAGAGTCAAATTGGCAGCATTATGTGGCGAGCTGATCTAGATTATAAATTTCAGTTTTTACTTCTTGTCAGATTCCTTTTGTATGGTGTTCATCGGGGATATCTAAATTAGACTTTGGTCCATGCCCTCAAAGTGGTTTTGTAAAGAGAAAAACACTTTTGATATCTCGGAATGAAATAAAGCAGATTGTTATTATGTCTCATTTGTGTGTATTGTGGCTTGGTTACTTTTGCTTTTGATTTCCATATTTACTTTCTGTAATCTGTATATTTTTCAGAAAATTATATAAAAAATTTATGTTATTTTGCAACATTCTTTTCATTAAAAAATCAGCCTAAACCCTTGTAATTAATACTTGTGGATTGGGAAAATGTTTTTGAGGCTATAAAACATAGGGTGACATTCCCAACTATCTTGTCCTAGCCAGGAAAGATTTGAAAATGATTGATTAAGATAATTCATATATTTTCCTCAACATTTTATTTGGCGACCATACTGAGGAGATCTTCCATATTTCTCTGGTTGATTGTATTCGTGATTATCATTGAATATTTTTATATTTATGCTTTTGATTCTTTGACTATTTTATTTTCTTCATGACAGTACATGTTACAAGGCAGCCCAATATTGAGCCCAGTCTTAAAAACCAGACTAGCATTTCTTTAACTTTATTCAATACCATATTAGAAATTGCTAACACCCAGGCTGAGCTTGAATGCTCGTGGGAAGTAATTGAACAAAACATAAGTGTTCGAGAACGCTGGGAGGCCAGGCAAAGGAAGCCTAGGAATCATCTATAGCTTTATTTTTCCTAAATTTTTTATCTCCTTTTCATGTCCTTAAACCCTCGCATCTCTAGGAGAAGAAGAGATTTATCTTCTGAAATCACCCCTATCGATGAAATAGGAAGAATAAACATTGTTTTGTCAATCCAACAAGGTACTCTAAGGGGAACTTTGTCTGATTCGACTAGTTCCTCTTTCTCTCCCTTACCCATCATTCACAAAATGGCATCTATGGGTGGCTCTTGTGGCATTGGAGGTGCTTCTTCATCTCAGCCTTCAGCCTCGTCAGTGATTGGTAGCTTGTATAGCCATCAAGTCCCTATCCAATCTACTACAAACCCCACCAAGGTCATAAAGAAGTATGGACTTTTTCAATTTGAAGAAGATGCTACTACTACTCTGTGGCATGTATCCTCTCCTTTGAACCTAGCACCTGCTACTCGTCCACTTCCAAAATCCAAAGAGAATCTCCCTAGGTTTTCTGGAAATAACACAGTCACTACCAATGAACACTTGGTGGCATTTTCTAATGCGTGACACAATATAGGAGCTAATTACAATGATACTTGTATGTGCTTATTTGTTAACTCCCTTGAAGGGAAAGAAATGGAATATTTCTTTGATCTCCCTCCCAATATTCTTTCCACTTGGGAAGAGTTAGTTTACTAGTTAAAATCTACTTATGGGCAGTCTAAAATCTTAGCTGAAAAATTACGGGAATACAATAACATTGTGTTCAAAGACGATGAGACTATCAAGTCTTTCAACTTACGTTTCACCAAGTTATATAACCAAATTCCTGAACTTATTCACCCCCAGAACCAAGCCACTTTTATGCATTACTATAATTCTCTACCTTCCCCTTATCATCATAGGATTGAAGAAAAAGCTATTGAAAATCTTGGTTCTACCCTGCATACTTATCTAGAGTATGAAGAACAGCTTGAAAGAACGGGTCTTCCCAAAGGAGACTCAATTAAACAAATGGACATATCCACCCTCTTACAGCTTGTACAAGATATGAATAACAAAATGATGGCATATGAGCGAAAAGGAAATGTCCCTTCACTTACTCACGGGGCCTCATCTTCTTCTTCACCACCTTTTAGTAATCCTAATGAAAACAACTTTCAGCCTAAAGCGATCATGCCTCGCAGTTGGTGTAACTTTTGCGAGGAACATCACGAGGAAAGTACTTGTGAGGTAAAGAAGAGTGCCAAAGATAAAATCTTTGGCAAAAGGCATGAAACTACCATTGTTGCTCTACATTTCGCAAAACCAGAGGATGTCATGATCATAAACACTAGAAATAAATCCTATGCTTCAAAAGGAAAATATGATCCCCCTCGTACTTCTTCTATCCCAAGCTCAACTTCGCAAGTTGTTGTTGAAAAAACTACCAAGACTTTTGACAGTCAAGGAACTCACTCCCCTCTTCCCTCTTCCAAATACAACATTCTCAACCAATTGGCTAATATTAAGGTCGATGTTACTCTTATGGACATGGTTGTTGTCCCTAAGCAACAAAAGCATCTGAAGAATTTCATGGAAGGAAAAACTTCCACCATAGCCAATCTCTCTGAAGAGGTAAAAGAAGAGGATTCTAGTGTAAATAGCTTTAGACACCCTATAAAAAACCCTCCATTTTTCAATTATGTAAATATTATGGACAAAATATCCCATTGTTGTCTAATTGACATTGTCCGGGCCCAAGCGTAATGTCAAAAATTATTATGGAAGAGCTAAGCTTGTCTTGTACAAATGAAAATGCCAGAAGTATGCTCTCTTATAATAGTTTACAACAATCGACCATAGGTGAAATCAAAGACATGACTTTGGTTTTGTGCGCGCATCCTGAAATAAGGACAACCCTTAATATTCAGATGATTGACATGCCAGTGAGTAATTATTTAATCATCTTAGGAAGAGAATGGAAAGATTTCACAAGTGGATACCTCTCACTCGACGGGACACACTTATCCATTCCTCGGAATGGGAAGAACATCATAGTCCTAAGGGAGGGAATAATTTCACCGTATATAGAAAGTATCCCACAGCCTAATGTAACCTATGTCGAGGAGGACCTGCAAGTGTATTCCATCTTTGCAGATGAGGATAACATTACCCTGGAACAAATTGACCTGGACGATGGGATGTGGCATATGCACTTTGATGGTTCATGCTCCAATTAAGGTAATGGCGCTGGAATTATCTTGTACTCACCTGTAGGTAAAATTCACAACTTTTCCTATAGATTAGAATTTGCTTGCACAAACAACATCAATGAATTGAAGCATTACCACTAGGCATTGAAAATGCTTATAATTTAGGTTGTGGTCACCTTACAATTTTTGGGGACTCTAAACTTGTTGTAAACCTTGTACGTAAAATATATTCTCCTAGAAACAAGTTAATGAAATGCTACACCCAAACTGTTTGGGCACTTATCTCGAACTTATTATCATTTAACATCACTCATGTTAAAAGGGAATTGAATTCAATCGCTGACAAGTTAGCTGTTTTTACAGCCTCTCCTACTCGACAACTTATGCCACAAAGACCTGATTGTACTTTTCAATCTTTATATCATACTCGTATCCCTGAAAAAGTAGAGTCATGGCAAGTCTTCCCTAATGATGAAATCATCTTTGCTTTCATACAAAATGAACCATATAAGCCTAAGGAGATTATATCCATGGAAAACAACAAGATTTCGAAGGGCTTGACTCCTCTAGAAAATTTATTTTCATCGAGTGATGTAGGAAACAAAGAAACACATAAAGAAGACGATTCAAAAAGGAAAGTGGGTGAAACCATTTCCTTGAACATTGGGACACCTGATTCCCCAAAGAATGTTAAGATAGGTGCCCAATGTACTGATGAATAAAAGTTGAAATTCATTGAGCTACTTCGTGAATTTCAAGATGTTTTTGCTTGGTCTTATGAGGATCTTCGTGGTTTTGATCCTACTCTTATACATCATGCCATTCCTATCAAGGAGGGAATAAAATCGGTTAAGAAAAAACAAAGACCCATTAACCCCGCACTTGAAGCAACTATTCAGAAGGAGTTGGAAAAACTCTTAAAGGTCGGGATAATTTTCCTTGTTAAGTATTCTAAGTGGGTTTCCCATTTGGTTCTTGTTTGAAAAACAACTGGTCATATCCGATTGTGCGTTGATTTCCGTGCATTGAATAGAGCAAGCATAAAATACCATTTTCCTCTCCCTAATATGGAAATTATTTTACTACAAATTGCAAGGTCACAGATGATGTCCTTACTTGACATTTTTTTTATTATAATCAGATCAAGGTAAAAAGGATAGATAAATACAAAACCACTTTCATTACACGTCGGGGCACATTTTCTTATGAACGCATACATTTTGGCTTATCTAATGCAGGTGCCACTTTCCAAAGAGCTGTGCAGATATATTTTGATGATATGATCTGTAAGATTATTTAGATTTATCTTGATGACTTGGTTGTATATTCAAAGAACGGATTGGATCATTTTGGTCATCTTAGAAAGGTTCTCATGTGATGCAGGAAATTCGACATCTCTTTAAATCCTTCTAAGTCTATTTTTGGCATTACCAAGGGAAAACTCCTTGGGCATATTGTCTTTGATTCAGGAATAAGAATAGATCCCGAAAGGATTACTACTATTCTAAACCTTCCTGCCCCTACTTCTAAAAAAGAGACTCAAGCGTTTATGGGCATTATAAACTTTGTTTGTAGGTTTGTTCCTGATTTTGTTGTAATGGTCAAACCAATTCACAATCTTCTCAAGCAATATCACTCCTTTTCTTAGACTGATGATGTCGAGAATGATTTTGTAAGGATTAAGAAGGCAATCAATTCCACACCGGTTTTGGAGAAGACGGATTTTGAGAAAGAGTTTATTATATATACTAATGCCACAAAGGAAGCAGTCTCTTCTATCCTCATAAATCTGATGACCAGAATAATGAAAAACCAGTAGCTTACATGAGACAAAGTTTATCATATGATGAATTTAAATATTCTTATATTGAAAAACATGCTTTCGCTCTTGTTAAAGCTGTGGAGAAATTTTGCCACTTTATCTTAGGTAAGCACACGCTAGTAAAATTCTCTTTACTTGTTGTCAAGTTTTTTCTCTCACTGACTTATCTTTCAGGGAAGCTTTCACTTTGGCTTTCCAAGATCCAGTAGCATGATTTAACCATCATGACTTCAAAAACCATTAAGGGACATGACTTAGCCCTTCACTTGGCTCAACATGTTGAAGCAAGTGAAGAAATTGATGAACAAGATAACCCTCTGTCAACACCATTTTACATTGATAGTCAAATCCTTCTAGTAGATGAACATCCCTGGTATAAATATCTGGTGTATTACTTGAAAAATAAGAGATGTCCAGATAACTTAGATATTCATCAAAGGAGAAGGCTTCGTCTTGAATCTTCCAGATATGTCATTTTATGAGACTTCTTGTTTAGGAGATTTGTTGATGGTATATTACTTCACTGTGTAAATAATGAGGAAGCACATAAATTGTTACAAGAAACCCATGGATATTTAGATTCTGTTATTCATGTGGGTGGCCACTTTTCTGCTAAAACTATTGCTTTTAAAATTATCAGAAAAGGGTATTATTGGCCTTCAATTTTTTGAGATTCTTATAAATTTTCAAGATCTTGTGACAAGTGCCATAAGTTCGTTGGGAAAGAACATATTTCTGCCATGCTTTTACAACCTGTCCTCTCTGACTTTCCTTTTTCAAAATGGGATCTGGACTTTATCGGTCCTATTAATCCTCCATCTTCAACAGGGCAAGTTTTCATCTTGACATCCACAGATTATTGTACGAAATGGACTGAAGCTATCCCACTTAAGCATTTGCAGGATGAGCAAGTTATTTCTTTCTTTGAAACTAATATTTTCTCCAGATTTGGCATTCCTTTAGAGATTATTACAGAAAATGACCCTGCTTTTATTTTTGCTAAGATGACTCAGTTCCTAGCTAAACTGGGAGTTAAACATTTTACCTCATCAACTTATTACCCTCAAGGAAATGAGAAAGTCGAGTCTACTAAAAAAAATATGGTTAGAATTATCAAGACGCTCATCGAAGATAATCCTCTTCAATGTCACACCCTCCTCACTTACGCCCTTTAGGCAGATCGCACTACCACCAAGGTGAGCACAGATTGCACCCCCTTTCAGCTTGTTTATGGTCAAGAAGCCATTCTTCCTACTGAGTTGGAACTTTATTCTTTACGGATGATGCTACAGATTAAAGAATTGAATTCGTCTAATATCCCTCAAAGGGTAAATGCATTGTTGGCTTTAGAGAAAAAAGGATGTTTGCCTTGGAGAACATAAAGAGAAGACAACAAATTGTAAAGAAATATTTCAATAAAAGTGCAAAAGATGTCATATTTAAGGTCAATGAGAAAGTCATGTTGTGGGATTCAGCTCACGTTGATAGAGGAAGGAATTCAAAGTTTCAAAATTTATGGTTGGGTCCTTTTAAAACCACTTTTTTCTTGGGCGCAAATTCTTATCTTCTAAACGAATTGGAAGAGCGGTTATTTTCCTATAGCACCAACAGTTCCCACTTGAAACACTATGTGAAACCAGCTTGAAATTTTAAATGATGTATGGAATTACTCATGTATTATAGTTTTGTTTCATTGCTTTGATTTTGCTTTGTTGTTTATTTCTTTTTGTTGTTTCATTTCTGATGTTTTATTTCTTTTATTGACTTATTTTCTTATCAGAAATAAAATTCTCGATCATTTTTGCCACAACGATGTTATTCTGCAAGTATTGTTAATCAATAACAATCAGGTTACACAATTGTCATGATGTCCCTCCTTGAATACATCATTGAAATTTCTATCTTCTTCCAGTACTGTTGTTAGATAAGATAATTGGTTTTTCATCCCTATTTTCTGCTTTCCTTTTCTTCCCTTCGCCCGAGATTCAAAAAAGAGCACACCAGAAATTTTTCTCCTTAAAGAAAAGAACGCTTTCACTGTGATTAATCGAATGTTATGCATATAGGAATAAGCCCCTCATACGTAACACTTTCCATGAGTTATTCCCAAAATCCCAAATCATTTTTTCCCTTAACCTCCTCACTTCCCTTATTGCATAATCATTCTGATGTATAATTCCTTGATTTAATGTTTCACCTGGTCTACGAAACTAGACATTATGAGTTATTAATCTGTTGGAAATAGATTTCCCTATGGAGTCGCCAGTTTATTGACGTTTAAAAATGCAACGATGAAAGCTATGGTAACAAATGATTGCCAAACTCTATCAATTATTTATATTAATAATAAACTAGTAGGTGGGACCCCCTTGTAGACTTGTGGTGCTATGATGGATACGTTGCATTTATATTTTGTTTGTTATTGTGATGGTATCAGCACAGTCTTCTACAGTTCGATGCTTCAAATCATGGTTTATAATGTTATGTTGACATAAGATGGTTGGTTGTTTGATGCATGGAAATGATAGCTTTGATGATCACTCTCAGATTATATTAATATTGCCCTATGGATGAAAGGATTATTATAAGTTTGGTTTTGATATTGTCATTAAATATGGCATCAATTGGTTTAATATGATCTTATTAAAAGAGATAATATTAGGGCTCTTTTAAATTAAAGGACTATATACAAACTCTAATGTGGTATTATTGTGACAAAGAAGGGTGAACAAACCTTTTCTACTAGACTTATGCACCTTTTGGATGTTATATGTTGAATGCACATGGGTTAATGTTATAGCACATTGTTATTTTGGAGAGTTTGACATTACAAAGGTGGCGCACTATGAAATTGGGATATGCCAATGGTTATATGGTTGATTTAATTCTTAGTGCTATGGTGAATTGGTTGGATCGTACGTTGAATCGAATGAGGTTGGATGGAGAAGCGACATGCATTTATTGCACGTCACTCAAAAAACCCTCGAGGCCCGTCACCCTAGTCATACTTGCATTTTGGTTTTTGGCTCTGGTGGTTATTGATGCTCCGCGATTTTTGGTTGTGAAGAGGCATACATTCTAACTCTCTTCCTCACACAGGATTTTCCAAGTATGTTTCCTTACTCTTCCATCCCTGATGTTTTTCCTGCCCTTCGAATCAATTTTTTTCTCAGGATTGCTCGCAGTCTATGTTTTTCTTAAGATATTATTGGATATTTGAACTGTGTAATTGGTGTTGTGAATGTGGGTTCTTCTGGTGATTACTTTGGAGTGTTGGTTTTTTTTTAAAAAGAGAACGGTTCTGCTCTCCTTGCTGTGGATAATCTTGCTATAAATTTATTTATAAAATGATAGTGAAGCATGTTCAATCAACTTAGGTTTTGGGTCTAGTTCTCTATGGAAATTTATTATTATGTTTCACAAGCTCTAAGCTTTGCACATGGGTGTTACAACCAGTCTCTATGTTTAGGATTTGCCACTCCATTTTCATCTCTGTGGTTGATATTTTTCGATACTCTGGGTTGCAATGTGAACTGTTGAAAGTTTAATGTTTTTTTCCTTGGCTTGGAAAGACCCTGAGCTATTAGCTATCATAGCATTGCTCTCGTTGACACTGTTGCTTGGAAAATGGCATAATTAGGTTTAAATTCACCTAGAAAGTTTAATGGAATCATTATATATGCTTTTGGTTGGGCACAGTTTGTGCTTGGACACTCATTTTACTATGTTGTTTAAGGGTTCACTCCTTCTCGTTCTCTGCTGGAGGTGGTTGACTGTCATTTTGGTAACCCTCACTGACAAGAGTATTGTTACATGTTATATGTTTGTGGTAAAGTTTGAAGGGCACGAGTTTTCCACGTTTTCGAGGACTTATTCCTTTGATTGAGCATTTGTTCTTGCTCTCCATTTGTTGTGTTTAAACCCTAAATGTGATCTTGATATCATTTCAAATCCAGTCAAGGGTAAACAAGAATTGTGTGTGCTTGGTTGATTGGACATGATTTGGCTTTGTTTCTCGTTGGGCAATTTTAAAAAGAAGTTTGTACATGCCAAATTATGTGAAGCTTGGGCTCAAGAGTTGCATGTTATTTGTTAAATTTTATTCGAATCAATTCTTATGTTGATTATATTTTAAGGAGACCTATGTGTGAAAGGATTGGGGTCCGATTAAGAGTTTTAATCCCCAGTTGATTATGTCGAACAGTGTTTGAATAATGGACAAATGGTGGTTAATACTGTGTATATTCTTATTTGAGTTTAAAGAATAAATATTGGATATAAATGGTTGGAATCACTGTGTGTTTTCTTTTGGTTTTAAAAGAAAAGTAGATTTAGCATTGGAGTTATAAATGATCGTGGCTCAAAGGGTTATTATGTTCATCATATCGATTGCAATATTGTTTGATAGGATTGCTATATAAATATTATATAGATGCAAGGGCTATTGTAATTGAGTATTTCTGGGCATATGAATTGTTTTTTGGAAGCCAAAAAGCAATCTGTAAATGAAGTGATGGTTTAGATGGTGGTTTTGAAAAGTGAATGTTGATTGAATTATGGAGGTCTGAAGAGAGTTATGTTTGGTTGTTTGATTTGATTTATTTCTATATGAACAATATCCATATTATGTCCTTGTCATGCTACCACTTTTCGCTCATTATATCCCCTCATAATCCCAATATCATTTTGGCATCCCTATTCTCTAAAATAAATTAAAAAGTTTTGTGTAACAACGACAAAAGATATGACACAGCAATGGTTGGAAACTGATATTTTTGGTTTTTTACTACACAATCAAATTATTTAATTAATTGTTGAGCAGTATTAGTGTAATTATCCCCTCTCATTATACCACATTTCTCTCATTACACTCCCTTCATATAATGTCCCATGAACCATGTCACCCCCTGCTCACTTGGAAATTATTAAATAGTTTTTTATGGATGGATTTGCATGTATCTCGTGTCAATTTCTGAGCCAATTATTGTTTCATGCAAGCAGAATGTCATGTATGGTTTATTAAGGGCTTAGTTACTAACGAAATGTTGCTACAAGACGAGTATCTTCAGTACGGGAAGCCATGGCAAAAATAATAGAGGAATAGGAAATTGGAACAGAGGGCCTAGAAAGCCTAGATTCTCCATTCATTTTGATGTTGATCCCCAGGAATTGAACCAACTATTCCAAGATGGGTTCTTTAACTAGATTGGGAAAGGAATAGTACAACCTTGACCAAAGAGACCTCCCTTCCAGCCTCAGAATGTCCCTGGTATTCTTATGCCTTCTCATGTGTCCATGCAACCAGAATTCCCTGCAAATGATGGATGGAAAGAGATTGCCAATCCACCTATATCTCACCATCGTGGCTGGCCCAATTTGTCATTACCTCCTCCACCACCTGTAAATCTTAATGTTCAGGTTGCCCCTGTGCATTCACCTGTTCAATCCTCACATGCTAGTAAAAGGCTTGAAACTAATGTCCCCCATGTGCAAGATAAAGGAAAAGTTGTTGCCTCCCCTTACTCTCCTTCAAATGACTCTTCAAAATCCGTGTCCTCCCACATGCATCTGAAGGATTATTGTTCTCATGTAATTAGTGAAATACAACCTCAAGGTTCAAATCAACCTCGGGCTACTTTCGGAAAATCAAAAGGGGACATCAGTGATAAAAGAAAGATTGTCTCTCATAGTGGCAAGTATGGCTTTTAATTTATGTGTTTTTATGATTGAGTTAATGAAGACAGTGGTCTGCAGAAAGTTTGGACAGCAAGTCTTTTTTTGGATAATATGGATTATGTGGATATTTATATATTTTTGGATATGATTTAAATTATTTCTGATATTCAAAGATTCAATTTTGAAGGTATCTAAGGGAGTTACAAGGATGCCATGTGTTGAATGATTATCCATTGTTTTTTATTTTATAATTTAAAAAGAACAAAAGAAAGGAGTCACAAGGGGTCCCACCTACCTAGTTATTATTAAATAAAGACCCTTAACTATTATTATTATTATCATTTCTCATAAACTAAATTAGTTAAGTCAAACTAACTTAAATAAACAAAGTAGTTGAACTACTTCAACTTACTTGGAAGGCATAAAAGCTAAATGAGAAGAAGAAAAAAAGAGAGAATAGAAGGAGAAAACAAGACTAAGGCTTGCTCTTTTGATTTCATGAGATAGTTTCAGTTTTCATTCATTCTTGAGTTCATTCAAAGCCTAATTCTCTTTTTGACGGTAGGGTCCTATTGTAGACAGCAAGGTTGAAAACTGAACCAAATAATTCAGATGCTTGTTTTAGAGGTGTTGATCCAGCCTTGATAGTCTATGTATACTTGTATGTTTATGGATTGAGTTTCATAACTGATAAAGAATATTTTGCAGAGTCAAATTGGCAGCATTCTGTGGCAAGCTGATCCAGATTATAAATTTCAATTTGTACTTCTTGTCAGAGTCATTTTGTATGGTGTTCATCGGGGATCTCTAAATTAGACTTTGGTCCATCTCCTCACAGGGGTTTTGTAAAGAGAAAAACACTTTTGATATCTTGGAATGAAATAAAGTAGATTTATATTCTGTCTCATTTGTGTGTAGTGTGACTTGGTTACTTTTTCTTTTGATCTCCATATTTACTTTTTGTAATCTGTATATTTTTCAGAAAATTATATAAAAAAATTACGTTATTTTGCAACATTATTTTCATTAATAAATCAGCCTAAACCCTTGTAATTAATACTTGTGGATTGGGAAAATATTTTTGAGGCTATAAAACATAGGGTGACATTCCCGACTATCTTTTCCTATCCAGGCAAGATTCGAAAATGATTGAGTAAGATAATTCATATATTTTCCTCAACAAGGTGTTGAATCATTTATTCCTTGGCATATGCTACGTCCTCATTATCTTCTTCATTGTATAGAGTTTTTTAGTGATTATAAGTTTCCTCCTTTATTTGGTCAAAATTTTCCAAATTTTGGCCTTCCTCACTTTGAATTTTATTCACAAAATTGTGTTGCTGGCGAGCTCTAGGTTGCTTGTGAAAGAAAGAGGAGTTTTGATCCCCAACTTGGAGCCACAAACTCCGTACTTTAGTCTCGAGTGTTCTTCTTCTTTTCTGAATACTGAATGAACAACTTGATTGGATTCCTTTTATTTGTATAATAGTTCTTCATTGACATCTCCTTCTTCCATTTCTTGTTAGATTTGAGCTAATATTTTCATCTTATTCTTCCTTTCTTCTATAGGGGAGACATAAGTAGATTTGGCCCAAGCCTTGAGGGAATTTTTCACCAGTCTTAATTTTCTTTCCCAAATGAAGTTTGGGGAGCCTGATATGTAAGTGTCCCAGGTATTCTTGAGCAGGGAGAAAGATTCCGAGTAATGGAGCCAGAGGGGGTTAAAACAAAAGGGAATCGGCCCAAGGTTCAGGGGAGGACTTAGGAAAAGAGAAATAGGTATAGGAAAAGAGAAATAGGTATATGGTCTAAGACCACTGAGGGGAGAATGTGGGAACTGATGGAAAGGGGGTGAAGGAGGAAGGAGTAAGGGATCAAGAAGCGGTCAAGTCTAGCAGCGATGAAGTTGGTACCTGATCGCTTGTTGTTCCATGTTTACTTTCCTTTGGAGAGTTTGACATCCATAAGATCCCATTCAGAGATGAGATCCTCCATTTATTCTCGAGTTGACTCTCTGACTATTGTACCTCCTCTTTTCTCCAATTTTGAAGATTGGTGTTGAAATATCTAGCTAAAATGCAAGTTTGGACCTCTATCTGGTTTCTCATGTGAGAGATAGAGTACCAACAATATTCTTTCTCAACTTTCCTTACTAGCATGTAGATATTCAAGATTGAATATTTGGTTCCGTCTTGAGTGCTCTTCAAGATGGTGAGAAGCCAATTATCGGATTGAGAGTGATCATCTAAAGTGAATTGTTGTGGGTCCCAAAGTGTGAGGATCCCACATGATGCACCTCTTGACTCGACTGCTAGCCCCTCTGCATAAGTAAATGTTTTCTTACCTGTCGTGATTGTTTCTTCCTCTTCCAGTTTGGTTTCTTGGATTAGAACAACTCCTAGTTTTTATTTCTTTATTAACTCTCTTAAGGCCTCGACTTTATGTTTACTGTCGAGGCCTTTGCAATTCCATGATAGGATTTTCATCATGTTGTAACAGAAGAAGTGGGTTTGCTCCCTGTTGGGAGACCAGTATGATGTTCTGAGATTTTCCCACTACTTTTCTTTCCCATATTTCCCAAGGAGATCTCGATGGAGTGTTGTTTCCCCGGGGATTTTTCCTTGGTGGCATTCTCCTCCCTTGATTCTTTATTTTATTTCCTTCCTGCTTTTCTTCCTGTTTTGTTGGGTTCATTTTCTTTTGGGTGGATTTTTGCTTTGCCTCTGGTTTTGATCAAGTTTTGTGACTATGGCTGCATTTCCGATTCCTCTTCTTCTCTGCTTATTTCACCCTCCTTAGATTATTCATCTCCTTCTGTGTTATTTTGGGCTTGTTCTTGTATTTCTTCTTCTTCCTGTTTATTATGTTGCTCCTTGTTGGTTTCACTTTCATCTTGTATTTCTTCCAAGATATGGAAAGAATTGGAGATTTTTGATGCGTTAGGCTGCTGAGTAGGGTTGTTCTTCCTGGTTAGGATTTTTTTGGGGTTGGGATTTGAGAGATTCAAAACAGGGGGGGATGCTTGGTGGGAGGGTTTGGGTTCTCAGCATTTTTCCTAGATTTTGATTTTATTTTCGTGGTTTTCCATCCATCTTCTATATTTTCAAACTTTTCAGGAGGGTTTTGAGTCTGTTTGGGGTAGTCCCTTGTAAAATGATCGTAATCGTGACAAATTTTGCATTTGAAGGGGATGTTTTCGTATTCAAATTTTTGTATATGGGACCATCCATCCAAGGTTAATGTGATGGCTTCAGGGAGACCCTTTTCTAGGTCAAACTATACACAAATTCGAGCGCAAGCAAACATTGGTGGTTTTGGATCTGCCTTGTATATAAATTTTCCTAAGGAATTTCCTATACTCCTTAAAACGTCATCCCCCCAACAACGTAGGGGGAGATGTGGAAGCTTGACCCAGAATGGGACTGTCATAGGGATGTCTACTTCAGGATCAAAGTCTGGGGTCCATTTATCCAGATATAGTCCCCTTAGGCTCATCACCTAACGCCTATTTCTGAAAATTAAATCCCTATCTTCTTTGAATTCAAAAAAGAAGGTGTAGAAACCCTTACCGCAAAAGAAGTGGTTGAGTCAGCCTTTGATCAAGGGGATCCAATATTTTTCTATCCACATGTCCATATGGCGAGGAGAAGACCATAATCCTGTAAATTTTCCGATAAGTCCTTTCTGGGCATAGGTCAAAACTTTGGCTCGAGTTGCTGCTCCTAGAATTGGAACCTTAGGAATCTGGTCCATCTTTTTGAAAAAACATGAGTGTGTGGGACGAGCATGTTGTTTTGTGGAACTGGCCACCAGACTGTTGAATGCGGCGATTTCGGCATTGAAATCTTGTTGATTACAATCATCCTGTGACATGAAAGAGACTCTGAGCGAGAGAGACAAAACCTCGTTGGCACCAGACCCAAAGTTGATTTCCACAAATTTCTAATCTCGTGTTAGGATGCCTCCAATTAAAAGTATCATTATTAGTACATATCTATAATTTAAATAAATATGTATTACATCTATAATATTAATAAACTGAATTACAAAATATTTAAAATTAATATGCTAATATATATATATATAGATCCATACTAATTTAAATTGTATTTATTTATTTTTATAATTCTTAAATTAAGACTTAGTATGAATATGTCATCAATACAGTAGGAACATCCATTACTATATAAAATAAAATAAAATACAGACAACAATATTTCAAAATAAAACAAAGAATTTAACTTCCTAGATAAAAAAAAATAGTACAGATGGGCATATTTCAAAATAAAACGAAAGAACTTACCTTCTGTTTAGCAGAGGAGTTTCTACAAAGCCTAAACATACAGGCAACAATTCAACGTTAAAGGGCATCAGCTCAAGCCTGAGAGCCTCCACAAGTCCTTTGTTCATATTTAGTGGAAGTGTAAATGCTACAGCCATACAAAGGATACTCAAACATCATGCCCACATTAAATATATAAAATGTCCTCACCAAAACATCATGCCCACTTTAAATAGATAAAATGTCCTCACCAAACTGAACTACCTGAGAAATCTTCACAAAAATGTGTTTCTAAATCCTTATGAACCATAATAATATGGTTATTATTTACCAAGAACCCAAGTGAACCCACGAGGACAACAGGGGTGCATGTAACTTCTTTGCTTCAATAATGTAAGAGTCGCCCGGAGGGTATTAAGTGTCCCAATGAGGTTGGTACCAACTATGTCATCAATCCACTCAATGGGTTGTTGCTCCAAATATGAAACACTAACAATCTTGGCATTGCACACAAGTAAATCAATTGGCGTCCATGGGAAGTATTATCTAAAGTTTACTTAGTATTGAAGATGGTGTAGGTGGGAGCATGGTGTAATTTTCTAAATTTATTCAGTTCACCTTTGCTTCCAATTAAAAACATTATTCTTCTTTTAATAAAGTTATTAATTTTGTCAATATTGCATTAAAAGGATAATTAAAATAAATATTTTTATTAATAATATGGATATTTTATTTAATATATGATTAATTTTAATTTGGATGTGTAAATTTATTTTTCAACTTTCATTATTTAATTATTTATTAAATTATGTTTATAAATATTTTAAAATTTTTTTTTTTTTTATAAGTTAATATAGGAATCTATATTAATTTTCCAAAAATATAATACAAAAAGAGGTGTCACTCATCTGCCGAAAAGGAAACCAGACCAGCCTTAAGCTTAACCGTAATAGCTTCACTGCTTTTGCCCAGTATTTCTGAAGATTAGAGGCTAAGAAATCCGCTAGTCTTGAGAGAAATAAAATTTAAACTTCTAAGAGTCTTAAGAACCTTAAACTTCAACCATTGAGACTAGACTAAAAAAGCCTTTCAAAAGAGGGAATAAAACCTTCTACAAAACAACTAGAACCTAGCCACCTATAACAACTAACACCTGGTTAGTGTTGTCGGACCTTTGATCTAAAAAAACAGTTGAACTAGAGAACCTAGGGGCGATCCGTTTCTCCTCCCACTTGATTTTTTTTGTCTTCCTTGGGGGATGCTACCCGGACCTTTCGAATCTGATCTGGTATGTCATGGCCTTCCGCAAGTGTTATTTCCAGATGGTGGACATATATCAGGTACAGGTGGAACTAAGTTGTCAGTCTCTCCTTCTTGTTCTGCTGGTTTTTCTCAATTTCTACCAGCAACTTTACTATGGTCTCCAACCCACTAACGCGGTGTTGGATATCTTCCAACACTATTTTCATCTCATGTTGGTATTCCTTGCGATTCTCCTCTCGGTCTGCCTTAACTTTTCCAATTATCATCTTTGTGTGTCACGCCATCTCAAGAGTTTTGTGATAGAGGGTCTCTCGGGTTCGATTAGTCCCTATATCTATTATCCAGACAACCTCCTGAGCTATCTTGTTTTTCTCCTTGCTTGCCCGCTCAAACTTAAGCTCCTCCTCCCAATTTTCCACAACTTCTTTTCCTTTATGTGGCACAGTGGCTTAATACATCCTCGCAGCATCCCTTGTTGCATTATCAATCCTAGTTTTTTTCCGTGAGCTTTCCAATTTGGATTCCCTCAGTGGGATACCTTTTCTCGTGGTGTATTTCATGTGTGCCATCTTACTTACCATTCCTTCCTATTGGCCTCTGACTCTCTCCTAGTTCATATCACTGCATTGCTCCCTTAACGAAAGAAAGGAAGAACTAGAGCTAGAGCCACAACAAAAGGCAAATCACTGCGAGGTGTGGGTAAAACCCTCAATGCTCAGCATATAACAACCTCTGGCATGATTGTTGGTATCACCTAATGAATCTCCCTTAAGGTGGTGGCTACAAACGCACTGAAAACCAGACGTGGCCCCTTGTGCCATCATCTTTCCTTTGGGTCTTCGACTGTCTCTTCTCCTAACGTGGGCTCTACATCTTGGCTTTTTTGGTACCATCATGTCCCTTGGTGGCATATTCCACACTGCGCTATCCTTCATCTTTACTCTCCTCTTCTACTCATGATTACTATGCCTACTTACTAAACTAACACCCCAACTTCCCTCATTATACTCCCTAATGTATTGTATCGCCAGTTTCCTTAACTTCTCCTTCTTGTCCAATCGTTGCATGATGACTAAAAGCAAGGGGTCAGTTACTCAGAATTCCTTTAGGTTCCACGTCGATCCTGCTTGACAGTCGTTCCCGTCAATGTGACTGTCTTCTCGGTAGCTTCCACGCTGATCTTGTGTTTCCAGGTGTTCACAATATGATCTAAGTTGTCCCACTGGAATCCGAGTCCATGCATCGTCCAGTAAATCGCCATCACAGTTCACTCCCTCGTTGGTTAACCTGTCGTCCAAAGAGTTTTCCGACCTTCTTACCCATCTGAATTCAACAGCAAACAGATTTTGTAGGTGCTTCTAAATTCTTTAGAGGATTTGATCTAGACGCCATTATTTTGTTACCTTGCCAATGTTGGTTCCACGCTGAAGTCTTTTCACTGTCCTTGTTACCAGAGCCGGGTCTCCCTCAACTATGACATTTACATGGCCCTCTCTTATCAGAATCTCCATCCCTTGTTCCAACACTACGAACTCAGCTGCATTATTTTCCGTGTTACCAATACTTATTGCATAAAGGCAGATGATTTTTTCACTGCTATCTCTAACCACTCCTCCTGCGCCTGCCTTTCCAGGATTACCTTTGGACGCTCCATTGAAATTTGGTTTCAGGAAGCTTGCTTGAGGCGGGTTCCAAACCTTGTCTTCGTTGTGGATCTGTTGGTCGCGAGGAGCAGGTATGTTGAAACTCCAATCCTTCATCTCTAACATCTGCAAAATACTTAGGTCTTGGGAAGATGGGTGGTTCTTTGGAGGAGGAATGGTTTTGCTTTGAATTGTCTCCCTAATATGGTTTTTGATAGACTCCACCACCTTAGTGATAGGAAGGGCTTCATTCTTGAAGATTCTCCTATTTCTTTCCTTCCAAAATGCCCAAATGACCATCCCCGGAGTTAAACCTCGGCTTAATTTAACCTTTTCATTTTTGCTATAATGTTCCCTCCAATTCCCCAGTGTTGATCTGATATCTCCCTTAACTCTATCCGTCTGTCGATACATTATGGCTACCCAGTCCCAAACCTCTGTTGTGTAGGAGCACTCACCCATAGATGGTTTGTTGTCTCCTCCTCGGATTCATAGAGGTGGCATATTGAGGGTCCATTCATGCCTCTTTTAACAAGGTTTTCCCACGTCAGGATTTTCTTGTGTAGGACCAACCATTTAAAAAAATTTATCTTCGTCCACTGTGGGAGGTTCCATAGTCATTCCCATTGAGGTTTTTTGTTCCTATGGTCATGACCCACAATAGAATGAAGAGCTTCTTTCATGGAAAATTCTCCACCATATTTCCTTCCCTATTGTAGTTGGTCCTCCTCGTCCGATATCAAAATATTTATTTTTCCTATTTCCTCTTCTATATCTTTAACCAGCTGGGAATCTCGATTTCTATATTGAGTTTGGATGTTGTCCAAGGTTCTCCATTTTGAGATATTATCCCTTTGTTTCCAATATTGGCCTACTTTTAGTTTTCCTTGCCTGAGAAACTCTTGTTTAATGCCTTCTTTGTCTTGGTTTTCCACCCTAGGTTCCTACTGCCAAGCATCTTCTTAGAATCTCATAGTTTGGCCATTCTCAATTTCCCAGAAACTATGATTTTTAATCCAATTTTTATTTCTTCAAACTAAATTCCAGATGGTCATTCCATCTCCTGTACCTATTAATCGGATAAGGTCCTGAGGGGAATTGCCTGGGGCATATTTTTCACTCCATAGATTGGCCCATGGAGCTGAGTTGTCTTTGACCCATATCCACCAAAGTTTTTCACCATAAGCATCATTTGTCGTTTGTGGGTCTTGCAAACCAAGTCCACATTTATTTTTTGGCCAGCATAATTTCTCCCAGACTACCAGAGCTCATTTCTTCTTATCCTCTGCTCCTCTCCACAAGCAATTCCTCTGTATAGATCTGTTTTTTGTAATATTCCTTTTGGGGCTGGAAAAACCAACAGTGAATAATCTAGGATAGCTTGTAAAACCATCTTTGTGAGGATTAGACGACTTGCAAAAATTAGGGTTCGGTAGGTCCATCTTTTGACCTTGTCTTGCAGTTTGATTATTATACTTTCCCAGATTGTATTCTAAGCTGCCTTGTCCATTGAGGGGACGCCCAAATACTTCATGGAGAGATTATTTCTCTCAAATCCCATGACATTGGAAAGGTTTCTTTGAACTGCAATGTTTGTGTTGAAGAAGTACATCATAGATTTTGAGTGATTTATTTTAGTACCTGAGGCTTCTCCAAAATCAGCTGAGATTTTCTTATAAGTTGTTTCCTCTAAGATTGTTGGAATTCCATGTAGCATTGCGTCATCCAAAAATTGTTGATGGGTAGTTGTAGGACAATCTTCATATAATTGTAGACCTTTTATAGTTGCTTCTTCAGTTGCAACTTTTATAGTTCGACTCAAACCCTCCATCATAAGAATAAACAAAAAGTGGAATAAAGGATCCCCTTTTCTGAGGCCCCAGGAAGGGTAGAAAGGTTTGGTTGGGCCTCCATTGACCAGAATGGAAAAAAAATTCATGGATACCAGGGTCATTACCCATTGTTTCAAATGATTATCAAAACCATATGCTTCCATTGTTTTAGTCATATAATTCCAACTTAATTTGTGATAAGCTTTGGCGAAATCCAGTTGTATTAGCATGCCAGCTTTTTTCCTACTTTTCAAATTGTGGATGATTTCATGAGCTTGAATAACATTGTCTAGAATTTTCCTACCTTCCACAAATCCTAGTTGTTCCCTTGAGATTGGGATGGGGAGGATGGGTTTCAGTCTATTTGCTATCACTTTTGAGATAATATTGTACACCACATTGCAAAGAGCTATCAGTTTAAAACGATATGGAGTCCTCGCCTCATTTTATTTGGGGATCAAAGTAATGAAGGTGAAGTTTAGAGCTTTAAGGATGGAGGTCGAGTGTCTTGAGTCTTCCACTATATCATAAATATCATGTTTAACCACATCCCACCAAGTTTTAAAGAAATCCATAGTGAAGCCATCGGGGCTCGGGGCCTTTCCATTTGGCATCTTTTGGACCGCTTGGTCAACTTCTTCTGGTGAGATTGGTTTCCTTAAATTTTGATTATGCTCCTCAGTTACCAGTCTAGGACTATGCCTCACAATTGTAAGAGGAGCTCCAGTCGCATCTCATTGTAAGAACTCACAAGTCATCGTTGAGATATCGAGACTTAGTTCATGTTTTCATGTCGTCAATGTGTTGTGTGTGGACTTGAAGCGAGTCGTTGCCCATGGGTTTGGTTTCAAGTGATGGCACCTGGTTCGATTTCAGTTTTAGAG
>ML778936.1:1426236-1462274 GCA_009831015.1 Picea engelmannii
TGACCCACAACTATATATCATATATACATTACACATTACTAAACTGGGGATTATAGCAGGGATGTTACACTTATCAAGATCATAAACATACTAAATCATGTATATATAGGGAGTTGGGAAGCATGAGGATCATCCTTCTTATTATTAGGTGGCCCTACCTAGCCTTAGGGCAGTGAGCCAGGCTCAAGAACAATGATTTCCCATCCATTGTTGTCATTTTTCTACTCCTTAGTGAACATCTTAATTTCAAAAATTATGATTGCTAGTATGGGAAATTTGTTGTTCACGATCTAGGAGGGGGTTTGCATGGCCAATTAATGTGTAAACATTTGTTTTTTTCTTTCATGGCCTAACTTTCTTTGTGGAAAGACTAACCTACGTTTAACTATCATTATTTGTAGCGTTATAAGGGAGTATGAGGCTTTGTTAGATTGTCGATGCATTGTGCAAGTGTGTCGAATATTCTAAATGTTGCAAAGGTCGATGATATCTAACTTGACATGTTTGTTCTATAACGCAAGTATTCCAATAGAGGACGAACACCTTCAGTAACCACTCACACAATCAGATCAAATATCAACACACTGATGTTTTAACATGGTAAAACCCCTATGGGGAAACATCCACGGCCCTAACCAATGTGGCTACTTGTGTATATTTTTGAGGAACTATGAATGCTGCCCAACAAGCTTGTCTTATGAACTCTTGTTGGGATCTGAGTTTAGTTATTCAAATCTGTCCTTGCTGATGATTTAGGACAACAAACAGGTCTTTTTAATTCGTCCAAGAAACCTTCCTTCAATTGATAGTTATATGCTCTTTTAAGGTGCCCTTGCAAGTGGTTTTAGTAACTGAATGTTAACACATGAAAACCTCAAAACATATAGCACTCCTCTGGGATATTAACAAGCTCCTACTACTGATTGAAACACTAAGCATACATGAAATTTGAACACAAGTATTTTTCGTCAACATGACCCTGGATAAAAAAAACCCCGAGGGAAAACCAATTTAGAATGAACGCGTATATAGGTGATGTCTCAAGCATAGAATACAACAAGTAAAAAAATACAATGGAACCTGTACAAGTAGCAAGCTCCTCTCAAGCTTGGCTAGAAGGTTCCATGAAGAATGTGCCCAAGTAAGTGTGTGCTCTCTTCCTTGTTGCCTATTCCACTGAATCGATGCACCCTTGATCCTCCCTTGGCCAATGGACAAACAATTATATACAAAAAATCTCTTTTATGTTGTCTCAACAATGAACCGCTCAGATCTGCAATAGCTCAAGTAACATTAGTGTCTGCTAAGCTTCTGCCCTCCTCCAAGAGTGCACCCTCCACCAAGCAAGAACTCGCACCACAAAAGAATGAGACCGTAAGCCTCCTTGTTCCCTCCATGAATGATGGCGCCCAAGCTTCCCTCATCCAATGCTTCCATTCTCCTCTCAATGCTCCTCTCCAAACTCTCCAAGTGAACAAATAAGTGAATGAGCCTTTCATTTCCCTATGCGCCCCTTTTGAACCATCCATAAGGAAACCTAGAGATCAATGGCCTAGATAACTCCTAGCCATATCTAATCAATGGGTAAGATATCCTCAAAAGAATCTCACTTAGAAACCCACTTTGGGTAAAGTTTCCTAAGTTCACTTTATGTCCCTCAATTCACCCACAAAGTGAATTAATTGTCACTTTTTCCTTAAGTGACAAATTCAACCTTTTTGACTTAGGATACAATCAATGTGGAATTAGACATAAGTACAAGGTACAAAGGGTCAAATATTTCCCTCTTGTGGTTAGAGACCCACAACCACAAGGGGACCACTTTCCAAGGTACCCAAATCTCAACAACTTGGAGCAATTTATTAATGCAAAAGAAAAATATTACAGAGAGATTTACAAGAGAGTTTCTCATAATCGATCATCGACAAATGACCCTCCATTCTCTCTAAATAGAGATCATGGACCAATCGATTGTTAATCCATGGATCAATGTAGTCGTTAAGATCAAGGAGAAAATGAACTGTCGGATCACTCTATGTTCGGAACATATCGTGACCGTCGAATTTCCTAACTACAAATGCATACTAATGCATATTAAAGAAACGCATGTTTACCTAATGACACATTAGACCAAGTTGATCTTAACTAACTCATAAGTGTCTAAATATCCTAACATCCCCCTTTAATAAAAACTTGGGATAGGATTGAAGGATTTACAAAGGCGACACAATAGGAGAAGAAAGGAGGCATTAGAGCCTATCCCCCCTTAATAACAACTTTTTAAAATCCTAACATAGACCGAAGTTTGGAAAACTTCGCTTCTGTAAGAGACTTTGTGAAAATTTCTGCAACTTGATCTTTTGTTGGGAAAAAGAGAACTTCAATAACTCGAGCATGAATGAGATTTTTGATGAAGTGCATGTGTAGCTCGATGTGTTTGCTACGCTGATGTTGAAGTGGGTATTTGGAGATCTTGATAGCACTCTGACTGTCGCACTAGAGGGTTTTCGGATGCTGCTGCTAGAATCCAATCTCTGAAAGGATCTGTCAAAGCTATAAGGATTCTTGACTTGCTTTAACCATTGCTCAATACTATGCTTATACTAAAGAAATAGAAATATCATGTTGTTTCTTATAGGCCCAAGTGACAGATCTTGAACCAACACTGAAAACATAACCTGCAGTAGACTTTCAATCATCAGGGTCATCGGCCCAATCTGAATCAATGAAACCAACCAATAAAGGAGTCCCTGTGAACTATAATGTATCCCAAACTGAATTGTACCACATAGATAGTAAAGTATCCTTTTAGTTTATTTCCAATGGATTTTATAGGGTGTTTGCATATACCGGGAAACAAGACCAACAACAAACGAAAGATCAGGATGAGTATAAGTCAAGTATAAGAGGCTACCAACTAACTGATGGTACAAGGTGGAATCACCTTCGGGAGAAGTACAAGTGGCAGCAATTTTGACTCCAGACTGGAAGAGAGAAGGGGTTGGTTTAGAGTCTTCCATGTGAAAGAGACAAAGAAAGCCACAATCAAAATTAGACTGGAAAAGAAAAATTCCTTCCTTAGTTTGCAAAACTTGGAGGCCAAGGAAATTTTGCAAATAACTTAAGTTGGTCATTTCTCTAACTCCAAAGACAATTGCTTTGTCTAAGCTAGATCCTCTATGCATGATCAACGCCTTTCCATCTCGGAATAAGACCTCGTAGCCCTTTTTTTGAATCATTGAGACTGAGAGCACACTCCTCCTGAGTTTTGGCACCCATATCACATTCCTCACTCTCTATATGCCACCTGACTCCATATGGAATGGCACTATTCTATATCCTTGCACTACATGCTTGGTCCCCATACCAAGTTCCACATACAAATCTGAGTCAGACTTTGTGAAGCTCTTGAACACCTCTTTTTCTTTTGTCTTATGACATGAGGCTCCACTATCTATCAACCATGCATCAACTGATATGGTTCCCAAGGTAGTCTGGGAAACAAGTAAGAGCTCTGATTGCTCAAACCTCTTGGAAAACTCGTCCATTTGATCCTTTTCCAATGCAACTACATCTGGTTGTGTCTCGTTTCCCCCCTTCTTCTTGTTCAGACATTGACTTGCATAGTGCCCAAACTTGTGACATGCATAACACTTGACCTTGCTCATGTCCTTCTTGTCGTCTCGAGAGGTAGACTCTCCATTGGAAAAATTCTTGAACTTCCCCTTCTTTACCTGATTGGCAAGAGAAATGTTCTCATCATCAACCTTGGACCTACTTCCATTCAGTTCTTCATCTCGAAGTTACTCCTGAACGAATTCATCCCACAACCTTGACCAATCAGGGAGGATCTCTTGTGCCACGATTCCTCTGATGAACAGTGTCCACTCCTTCCTAAATCCTTTGAGTGTTGTCCTCGCCAACTCTGAATCAACCATTATCTCCCCAACTACATCCAGTTCATCTTGAACCTGTCGGATCCGAGTGAGTTAACTCATCATTGTATCTTATCATGTTATATTTGCGTCCATGAGCTTCTCTCGTATGGTTAGAGACCCAATGTATTAGACAAAGTGGAATAAGACATAGCGTACATGGTACATAGTCCCAATATATTTCCCTCTTGTGGTTAGAGACCCAAAACCACAAGGGGACCACTTCCCAAGGTACACCAAAACTCAACACTCCCTCTTACCGAGGAAAATGTTTCTCACCAAGCCCATCTTATCTCTGAATTAGATATGCTTGCAACTTGGCAAGGCCTTGGTGAGAATATCTGCAACCTGCTCGTCAGTCGAAATGTACTGAAGTTGTATTGCCCCTCCTTGAATCCAATCTCTGATGAAGTGGTATATGATCTCTATATGTTTCGACCTGCCATGGAACAGTGGATTCTTAGAGAGTTTGATACAACTCTGATTATCGCAGTGAATGATAGTCAGAGGCAACTCCTGACCAAATAATCCTACCAACATCTTACAATCCAAATGGCCTCTTAACTGGTTTGATTGGTCACCATATACTCTGTCTGATTTAAACTCAAAGCAATTGACTTCAGTTTTTGACTGTACCATGAAACAAGTCCTTAGCCCAACCCAAAACAACACCCTGAGGTGCTCTTCTTATCAATAGCACATCCTGCCCAGTCTGAGTCTGTGTAGCCAACCAAACTCACTCCATCCCCTCTCACATAGTCCAGACCATAATCCATTGAACCTCCAATGTACCTCAAAGCATGTTTTTCCCCAATCTAGTGAACACTCCTCGACTCTACCATGTACTGGCTGAGAGTGCTCACAGCAAAACAAATATCTGGTCAAGTGTTGACCAGATACATCAACGATCCGATCAACTTCCTGTATCCTGTAGCATCCACCAACTGGTAATTTGAGGTGCTCTTCCTATCAATAGCACATCCTGCCCAGTCTAAGTCTATGTAGCCAACCAAACTCAATCCATCCCCTCTCACATAGTCCAGACCATAATCCATTGAACCTGCAATGTACCTCAAAGCATGTTTTTCCCCAATCCAGTAAACACTCCACGGCTCTACCATATATTCGTTGAGAGTGCTCACTGAAAAACAAATATCGGGTCAAGTGTTGACCAAATACATCAACAATCTGATTGTTGGGTATGTGTTATATTCTTTGCATGTGTGTGTGTGGGCGCGTCATATTTGACAAAACAAAATGGGCGTTTTTGCTATTTTAGCGGATTTTTCTATTTTTAGTGGTTTTCTAAATTAATCTCGGATAAAGGGATAGGGGTTTTGGTATCTAAGAAATACCTAACAAAAAAATTATATATATATTGTATGGTGAATGGTGAAATTAATACAATGAAGCATTGAAAGTTTTTCTCCCGATTAAGGGTTTTCGGTATAAATCTCTGTGTACTATGTGTATGAGCCATTGATTAATTTCTTTTTTTTCTTAAGAATCTATATGCATTGCTTTACTTCACAAGTTTAAAACTTACACTGATCAACTTCTTGTATTCTGTAGTATCCACCTACTGGGAATCTGAAGCGTTAAGCTTCTTCCAGTTGTTGACCATGAATGTCAACATATGCTTGCAGTCCTCCAGCTGAAATATGCTCAACATGTCTGCAACATACTTCCTCTATCCCAGGAAGATGTGACCCTCCTCATACCATACCTACATGCCCAAGAAATAGTGCATCAACCCGATGTCACTCATCTCAAACTCTGATGCAAGACCCCGCTTGCACTCAACTATGAGATGCTCTTCTCCCGTGATGAACAAGTCATCCACATATATAATGAGAATAATCGTGTCCTCACCTCTAATGATGTAAAAGAGGTTAGGATCAACATCGCTTTTCTCAAACCCCATATGAAGCAAATATGAGTCAATGTGTGAATACCAAGCTCTGGGATCTTGCTTCAGACCATACAATGCCTTTCTCAGAAGGCACACGTGAGACTCTCTCGCACCCACCTCGAACCCCTGTGGTTGTTCAATGTACACCTCATCCTCAATAAATCCATTGAGTAATGTGGTCTTTACATCCATCTGATGTATCCTCCAACCCATCTATACCACTATGGAAATAATACTCGGAATGGAAGTGTATCTCGCAACTGGTGAAAATGTCTCATCATAATCAACTCCCTCTACCTGAGAGAATCCACGCGCCACAAACTAGGCCTTTTGTTTCTCTATGTTGACATCTACAACATACTTGGTCTTATACAATCATCTGGAAGTCACAATTGAATTCCCCACTGGCCTCGACACCACCTCCCATACATCATTGTGCATAATGGAGTCATACTCCTCTAGCATGGCTTCTTGCCAAACCTGTTGGTCAACTTCCTGTGAAAACGTCTCGGGCTCTACATATGTGATGCTCGTCACCATCGCCAAGTGAGACCTAATACTCTTTGGTGCTTTTCTCTCTCTGAACTATCTCTTGGGGTCTCCTACATTCTCCTTGGCTTTCTTCAAGGTCTCATGAAACCATCTCAGTTTCCTCTTCCCTGCAGTAACCAAAGGAGAAGTAAGATATTTGTTCCCAAGAGTCTCTACCTCAGATATAATCCCAACACTCAGATATCCTGAAGCCTCTACACACTCTGCCTGAACCCCCTATAACTGTGAACCTGAAGTTGTGTAATGTGACCCTGTCACCCCTAAAACTAGTGTACTCAACAACTGAGGTTTTGCTCCCTCTGAAACATCAAGTTGTGTCTCTGGAAACTTCTCACCACTATCTCTCGACTAGAGATACCTCATGAAGGCTCTACCCTCCTCAAATATAACATCTATGCTCACCACCACTCTCCGTTGTGATGGAATGTATATCCAGTAGGCCTTCAAGACCTCTGAGTAACCAACTAGAATCCCCTACTGGGTTGTGGGGTCTAGCTTTGTATTCTTCTTTGATGGAACATGAGAGTATGTCAAGCATCCAAAAATATTGATATGCTCAAAATCGGGCCTCCTACCAGTGAAGGCCTCCTCAGGATTGTTCTTCCCCAAAACTCTATAGGGACTCATGTTCTACAGATAAATTGCAGCAGCACTCGCCTCAACCCAAATGTATAAAGGCAAAATCTGATCATGCAACATAGATCTTGTTGCAGCTGTAATGGCCCTGTTCTTCCTCTCGACAACCCCGTTCTACTTGGGTTTGTAAGGCATGGTCATTTGTCTTCTTATCCCTGCATGGGTACAGAAGTCTACAAACTCTGAGGCATACTCATCTCCATTGTCTATCCGCAAGACCTTGATCCTCTTTCCTGTCTGGTTCTCCACAACAGCTTTGAACTCTTGGAACCTATTGAAGACCTCACTCTTGGTATTCATGAAATATATTCAGGTCTTCCTTGAGTGGTCATCTATGAATGTGATGTAATACTCACAACCACTCAAGGACATACGAGACATAGGGGCACACACATATGTGTGTACTAAATCCAGTATCCCAGTTGACCTGTTGTCACTACTAGGGAAAACAACCTTGGTAAAATTACCAAGCACACACCCTCTGCACACATCCTGATGCTCTAAGTTGAACTGTGGAACTCCTATCGCAACCTCTCTTAGCCCTCCAAGAGCCCCATGATGAAGGTGAGCCATCCTCTGATGCCACAACTCACAAAATTGACTGATGTTGTCGCTACTCGTTGCCAAAGCATGCAGGGGATGAAAAACAAATATGTATAGCTTACCATCCCTCACTCCAATCACCTGCCCTGAGTTGATACGGGACCCCTTAGGGTGTATGAGGACCTTTGTCCCTCTGAAGGATACCTCAAGACCCCTATCCTGGAGGGTGGAAACTCATGTCAGATTTTTCTTCAACCTAGGGACATACAACACATCCATGAATGAAATGGGTGGCATACTCTCCCTCTGAAAAGTAATTGTACCATGTCCAACAACTCTAACGATGTTGTCATCACCAAGATAAATCTCCATCTTGACCTTTGGATCTATGAGGTCAGTGAAGTGCTCTATAACCCCAGTCATGTGGCTCGAAGCCTCGCTATCTATATACCAAATGCTAGGTGTCATCTCAACTGAAGTGCAACAAATAAGGAAGGCACACTCCCTCTCAAACTGTACTTGAAACTATGCCTCATATGTTGTAGTTGTTGTACCACTGGGCCTCTTCTTCATGTTGGGACATTGTCCAGCATAGTGCCCCATCTTCTTACAAGCAAAGCACTTCACTTTTCTCATATCCCTCTTCTTCCCACTGCCACTCTCTTGTGGCTTGACCCCCGTCTTGGGACCATGTCTAGCACCCTTTCTGACCTTCTTCTTTCCCTTTTCCAAAGAGAAATGTCCTCATCACCCTCAGATATACGTTGTTGTCATGAATACCCAGAGCTGCATCGCAACTCCTCAAGTACGAAGTCGTCCCAAAGTATCTCCCAACTGGGCATGACCTCTCGGGCTACAATGCCTCGCACAAATGAACCCCAAGGTTTGCAAAAGTTGTTTAAATTTGTCCTCACCATAAAGTCCAGATCCACAATCTCTCTGACTACTTCTAACTCATCTTGAATCTCTGTAAATCTGTCAAGGTATGAATTCACTGACTCAGACCTGAGCATCTGAATGCTCCTGAGTTTCTCATGCAGAACCATCTTCTGGTTCTGATTGGGACTCCGATAAAGCTTGCACAGTGAGGCCCACATCTCAAAGGCATAGTCTTTCCCAATTAAATGGGGTATGACATGGTCTCTCACTGCATCAAAAATAATCATCTTCGCCTTGGTGTTCTTCTTCCTGAAATTTGCATCCAACAATGGAGATAGAGCAGGTGCAGGAGGAATCACCAAGGGAGCTTGAACTATATCCCATAGTTCAAGATCCTCCAATTCAAATATGATCTTGGTCTTCCAAGGGGACCGGTTGCTAGCTCCAGCTAGCTTATCCTATGCCCTCATCTGATACACTGACATGGTTGTCCATTAAAACTCACATTGATGATACACACTGCAAAAGAGTACATCCTCACTCATGTAAACACAGGTGTAAAAAGAGGCTGTCCAAAATCAGCCTCACTCCTGTCAACATAGGTGTGAAAAGAGGTTGTCCACAAATGTCCAAAATAGTCCCACAAAAATTCCCACTGAATGCTCTACAAATCAGTCAAACTTAGCCACCAAGGCTCTAATACCATGTAGATTTTTGAGGAACTATGAGGGTGCCCAACAGGCTTGTCAGATCACCTCTTGTTGGGCTCTAAGTTATGTTAATAGGGTTGTCCTTTGTTGTTGTTTTAGGATAGGAAACAGTCAAGTACTTTTTTGCCCTCAAATTGATGGTTATATGCTCTTTTAAGGTGCCCTTGCAAGTAGTTTTAGTAACCAAGTGTTAGTACATGAAAACCTCAAAACATATAGCACTCCTCTAGGATATCTACAAGCTCCTACAACTGATTTAAACACTAAACATACATGAAAAATGAACGCAGGTATTTTTGGTCAACATGACCCTAGATAATAAAAAAAACCCGGGGAAAACTAGTTGAGAATGAAAGTGTATATAAATGATGTATAAAGCATGGGATACAACAAGTAAGAAAATATAATGTAACTTGTACAAGAAGCAAACTCCTCTCAAGCCTTGCTCAAGGTTCCAAGAAAATATGCGCCCAAGTGAAGTGTGCCCTCTTCCTTTATTTCCAATTCCACTGAAACAATGTGCCCTTGATCCTCTTTCCACTAATGAAGAATCCCTTGCACAAAACCAAGTTGTTGTGTGCTACCTCTCCAATGACAGATCTGCAATCGTCCAGGTGTAGCTAGTGCTTGCTAAGTTTGTGCCATCCTCCTAGAGTGTGCCCTCCTCCAAGCTTGAACAACCACCACAAATAATATAGGGCCTAAGCCTCCATGAGTCCTCCATGAAAGGAGGCGCCCAAGCTTCCTTCAACCATAGCCTCCATCCTCCTCTCAATGCTCTCTCTCAAATTCTCCAAGTTAACAACTGAATGAATGACCCTCCTTTGGCCCTATGCACCCCTCTTAAACCATCCATAAGGAAACCTAGGAATGGATGGATAAGATCACCCCAAGCCATCTCTAATCCATGGGTGAGATCTCTCCAAAAGAATCTCACCTCAAAACCCACTTTGGGTTAAGTTTCGTAAGTTCACTTTGTGTCCCTTCATTCACCCACTTAGTGAATAAAATGTCACTTTTTCCTTAAGTGACAAAATTCCCAACTTTTTGACTTAAGTGAATTCAAAGTGGAATTAGACATAAAGTACAAGGTACATAGTCCAAATGTATTTCCATCTTGTGGTTAGAGACCCAAAACCACAAGGGGACCACTTCCCAAGGTACACTAAAATTCAACATCTACAACAGACTGCCTATGGTTGGGTGGAAATCACTCATCTTAGTCAGTTACTTGGCATTCAATCCTTGAAAAATATAAGTATCTCTTCATTGCTTTGAAATTTTAGGTTTTGTGCCGAGTGAAATTCTTTATTATTTTGAATATAAATATGTTGTTGTATTTATGAGTAATTGCATTTATGTTTTTCTATATCTCTGTAAACTTAATGTTTATGATTTGTTTGTGAAAAAGTATGGAATTGTTTTGTATATCTCACTTATGGAATTGTTTTGTATACCGTATATACCATGTTTATGAAGATAAGTGTGTGCTTATCTACCTAATTGGTTATTTGAGAATGTTAGGAAACATGAACTCCTAGTCGTTTAAGTAAGTGAGCCCTTTCTCCTCCTTTCCTATGCCCTTAAGACATTTAACACCCAATTTGAAAATGAAGTATTTAGTCATCACATAAGTATCTACAATAATTTTGTTATTGTTTCTTAATTACAGTAGTCTTTTTTATTTAGTCATTTTATTTTACCCTTTTTCTATTGTTCATTTTCTATTCTATGATAATATCACGAGTCTATGGGCATCTCTAAATATTGGCTCATTCTTAGATCTATCTCAAATGAAATCATATTGTGAACAAGCTTTCAACCTTAAGATATATTACCAGGAGGTAAGTAATATTTGAATGAGACTTGCAACAAATGGAGGATAAAATTATTGAGCAAGCTTGTTAGTTCCTAAGAAAAAATGATTTTCACTCTTTCCATAGTAGAAGGTCATGTTGTGGGAATGTGAAAGATCAAGCTCCTATCTTAAAACAAGCTCCTTAGTGTATCATAGGTAGAAATATATAGAGTCAATCAAGGTAAAACCACCTACCTTTGATGGTGAGGTGAAATCAGGTGAAGAAGTTAAGGCATGGCTTCTTGGGATAAGGAAATATTTTCACATACATGATTATTCTGGAAATATGAAGGCTAGAGTGGCCATTTTTAACCTGAATGGAAGAGAAAATATTTGGTGGGAAGACCTCAAAAAAATGAAGAATACTAGTGAAAGCAAAATCACTTAGAAGCAATTTAAGAAATACTTTCAGTAGAAATACCTTTTGGAAAGATACTACGATGGTAAGATCAAATAATTTCATGAGATAAGATTGGGACAGATGATTATGGAGGATTATGCAAGTAAGTTTTGGAACTTCTAAGGTATGTCCCATATATCATGGATGAGAAGGTCAAAATTCAATGCTTCCTAAGTGGGATACCTCAATCCTACAAAGACGGGATTGAATTTGATGAGCCTAAAAGTCTTGATTAGACAATCAAGAAAGATAACTACTATTATGAACATAATAAGTATAAACTAGAATTCAATGAGGCATGGAAGGAAAAGAGAAAAGAGAAATATGAATAGAGAAAGAAAGGATTCAAGCCTCAATAGTGTAAAAAATAGTTAAAGAGTTTCCAACCAAGTTATCCAACATGAAATAGTTTTCAGAAGAACTACCCAACATAGAGTGGAAACAAACCAACATGATTGGTGGGAAGGAGGCTAAGTGAGTTTTTGAAAGGGCCTCCAAAATGTTGGGGATGTGAAGGAGATAATTTACTTAGAGATCGTCCTTATAGACAAGAGAACACTAGGATTGTTCAAAACATTCAAGAAGCTACAACAACTAATGATGTAGCAAAGACCATTCCAAAAATTTTGTTGCTTTGGAGGACCAACAAGTAGATCACCAAGCATCAGTGGTAGAAGTTGAAGGTAAGATTGCCAAGCAATCTATTTCTATTTTGATTGAACCAGGGTCTAGTCACATCTATATTGCACCTAATATTGTTGATTTATGTGTTCTTCAGAAATGCAAGATAAGAAATCATGGTTAGTGCAATGGGCCACGGGAATTAAGAGAAAAGTAAGTGATTTGGTGGAGGCATGTCCATTAGAAATGGATGAACTTTTCACATGGGAAAATTTGAATATATTATCACTTGGTTTATATGATTTCTTGATTGGCATGGACTGGCTAGAAATACATAAAGTGAAACTTGATTGTTACCCTTAAACATTTGACTGCAGAGACGATGATAGAAATCCAAGAACAATAAAAAGTACTCCAAAATCCATCTCCATGATGATTTCGTCCTTACAGTTGAAGAAGAGTTTTAGAAAAGTTGTCAATTGTATGCAGTTCATGTGTTAGATTCAGTGAAAAGTGAAGGACCAAAACTTGGAGACTATCCCATAATTTAAGAATTCAACGATGTGTTTCCAAATGAGATACTTGATCTACCTCCCAAGGGGGACATTGACTTTTCAATTGATCTCATGCTTGGAGCCACACCTTTATCCAAAACTCCTTATAGAATGGGTACTCCTAAACTAATGGAATTGAAAATGCAGTTGCAAGAGTTGTTAGAGAAAGGACACATCATACTAAGTGCATCTCCTTAGGGAGTGTTGAGGGGTCCTAAATCCCTTTAACTCAACAGCAGGAACCAAACCCGCCACCGAGGCCCAATTAGACTCTGCAGTGTTTGATAGTGGAGTGGTTCTCCAGATCTGTCGATCCAGCCAAATAATCGATGGGCTTTACGTAGTGATGGACAAGATATCTTCTTATAAAAATTCCTCCTTCAGTTTAAACATTCTCTTTTGTATTTTCTCTTATTAGGTGGGTCTGCTAAAAGTTGTGTGATGGTATAAACCAGCTGGGTAAAAGGGGAAATCTTAACTACTGAAGAAGTTTGATCTTGGGATAACCCTAGTGCTCCAGCATGCAGACAAATATTTTCATACATGTGACAAGCCTAGTACTAATACATCAACTTGCTGGTATTTTAATTATTGATTGATATATAATTATCGAAAGAAAACCTACATGCAATAAAATGATGGTAATAAAAATAGTTTCCTTAGCTCTAACCATTAATCACACATTAACACAACGATTTTCTTTTCATCATTAGAGACAAGAACTAAAAAAAATATTGAATCGACTAACTTATCAATAAATTCATAAACTCTTACTCATTACAGCATACATTCATGATATAAAGTCAAAAGTAATTCCTTCTTATGATCCAATCACACACGCCTTTGATGTAAAATAGAAATTTGTCTCTGGTCCTAAACATGACTTCTCAATTAAGGTAGTTCCGAAATAGTTCTTTACAATTCCAAAAATGAGGGTCTTTGCCAAAACCATTGACCTTTTCTAAAAGGTCGATCCTCTTATTTATAACAAATCATTAACTAAAAATAACTATCAAAAATGCAAGATAAGTAAAACAAAACATCGCCACATGGCGCTTCCATCTCTTAGTCTTCTAAGAGTCATCGAATGGTTTCACTGGAGTGGATGACTCTTCTCATACTCTAACCATTTGACAAAGAGTTCATCGCATGTGTTGGCATACGGGAATCTGTGTTGGTCCATCGGGGTCGAAAGGATCTCCTTTATTTCTATTGCATGTGCTCGATACTTGACTACTTTAACACTTAACTG
Source organism: Picea engelmannii (assembly GCA_009831015.1). Classification (NCBI taxonomy): domain Eukaryota; kingdom Viridiplantae; phylum Streptophyta; class Pinopsida; order Pinales; family Pinaceae; genus Picea; species Picea engelmannii. The sequence continues at coordinate 1,440,089 of ML778936.1, forward strand.
TTGTAACGGTGTTCGATCTTTGATCAGGTGTTCCATGAACTGTTGTACTTGACCTGGTGCCATGTTTTCCACCTTTTCTATATCTGCAATCCACGATGATTCTTGTGGTGCATTTTGTTTGACTATGTCATGCAAGTCGAAAAAGTCCTCGGGTGAGCCAAATTATGGGAGACCGATGTCTCTCATCCCCTGATTGATCTTGGTCCAGCTTCTTTCGCAATCGACCCATTTCTCTTGAATCTCCCACTGATGTTCTTGGGCCATCTTCACCTAGTATTCGGCCGACTTCCTTATACGATCGATGTTGTTGTCCCTTAACACCCGAATGTCGTGCTCTTCGGTGTCTCGGCCCTTCTGAACCGCACTGATGTAATCAATTTTTTCCACCGCTTGGTGGGCCTTTTCATACCATCTATCCATGTCTTTCCACGTCGCCAGCGCCATAAGGGTGTATTCTTGGAAGTCGTCTATCCCTACAGTGAAAATGTGCCACTCATTCGTGAATTTGTTGTAGGCATCTTGGAATTCGCTTCTCAAAAATATTGTGGCCTGTGTGGAATCTTGATAGTATTTTTCCAAATGGCGCAGATGCTCCAACTCCTCTAGCGCAACAACAAGCTCCTCTTCATCTTTCCTTGCTCTATCCATGGTGGCCTCTGTGATTTCCATCCCTATGTCGATAAGCTCGGACATCTTGGCATGCTATGTGCTGATCAATTTCTCCTCTGTGGTGATGAGGATCGAACTGTCCAAAGTAAGCCTCATTTTCTTAGTGGTTCTCTTCAAGATGGCTTTCCTATTTTGGTCATAGGCGATTTCTTGTATATCGGTGACCTCATCAACAGGTTCGGGGATTTGTTGTTCTCCCCAAGTAAGAGTGTTTCCCAGGCTCCCGATCGTGTATATATGTTCAAGACCAGGTTCCTAAACCTCTTTCGTTTTGTATATCTCGCTTATGGAATTGTTTTGTATACCCTATATACCATGTTTATGATGAAAGTTTGTGCTTATCTACCAAATTGGTTATTTGAGAATGTCAGGAAACATGAACTCCTAGTCGTTTAACTAAGTGAGCCCTTTCTCCTCCTTTCTTATGCCCTTAAGACATTTAACACCCAATTTGAAAATGAAGTATTTAGTCATCACATAAGTATCTACAATAATTTTTTTATTGTTTCTTAATTACAATAGTCTTATTTATTTAGTCATTTTATTTTACCCTTTTTCTATTGTTCATTTTCTATTCTATGATAATATCACGAGTCTATGGGCATCTCTAAAGATTGGCTCATTCTTATATCTATCTAAAATGAAAGCATATTGTGAACAAGCTTTGAACCTTAAGATATATTACCAGGAGGTAAGTAATATTTGAATGAAGCTTGCAACAAATGGAGGAACAAATTATTGAGCGAGCTTGTTGTACCTAACATAGATCTTAATGTAAAATCAAAACCAATTATTGGTCAAGCTAACGTTAGTTCCTAAGAAAAAATGATTTTCACTCTTTCCATAGTAGAAGGTCATGTTGTGGGAATGTGAAAGATCAAGCTCCTATCTAAAAACAAGCTCCTCAATGTATCATAGGTAGAAATATATAGAGCCAATCAAGGTAAAACCACCTACCTTTGATGGTGAGGTGAAATCAGGTGAAGAAGAAGTCATGGCTTCTTGGGATAAGGAAATATTTTTACGTACATGATTATTTTGGGAATATGAAGGCTGGAGTGGCCATTTTTAACCTGAATGGAAGAGAAAAAATTTGGTGGGAAGACCTCAAGAAAGTGAATAATACCAGTGAAACAAAAATCGCTTAGAAGCAATTTAAGAAATACTTTCAGCAGAAATACCTTTTGGAAAGATACTATGATGGTAAGATCAAAGAATTTCATGAGATAAGATTGGGACAAATGATTATGGAGGATTATGAAAGTAAGTTTTGGAACTTCTAAGGTATGTCCCATATATCATGGATGAGAAGGTCAAAATTCAATGCTTCCTAAGTGGGATACCTCAATCCTACAAAGACGGGATTGAATTTGATGAGCCTAAAACTCTTGATGAGACAATCAAGAAAGCTAACTACTATTATGAACATAATAAGTATAAACTAGAATTCAATAAGGCATGGAAGGAAAATAGAAAAGAGAAATATGAATAGAGAAAGAAAGGATTCAAGCCTCAATAGTGTAAAACTTAGTTAAAGAGTTTCCAACCAAGTTATCCAACATGGAATAGTTTTCAGCAGAACTACCCAACATAGAGTGGAAACAAACCAACATGATTGGTGGGAAGGAGGCTAAGTGAGATTTTGAAAGGGCCTCCAAAATGTTGGGGATGTGAAGGAGATCATTTACTCATATATTGTCCTTATAGACAAGAGAACACTAGGATTTTTCAAAACATTCAAGAAGCTACAACAACTAATGATGTAGCAAAGACCATTCCAAAAATTACGTTGCTTTGGAGGACCGACAAGTAGACCACCAAGCATCAGTGGTAGAAGTTGAAGGTAAGATTTCTAAGAAATCTATTTCTATTTTGATTGAACCGGGTTCTAGTCACATCTATATTGCACCTAAAATTGTTGATTTATGTGTTCTTAAAAAATGCAAGAATAAGAAATCTTGGTTAGTGCAGTGGGCCACGGGAATTAAGAGAAAATTAAGTGAGTTGGTGGAGGCATGTCCATTAGAGATGGATGAACTTTTCACATGGGAAAATTTGAATATATTATCACTTGGTTTATATGGTTTCTTGATTGGCATGGACTAGCTAGCAATACATAAAGTGAAACTTGATTGTTACCATTAAACATTTGACTAGAGAGACGATGATAGAAATCCAAGAACAATAAAAAGTACTCCAAAATACATCTCCATGATGATTTCGTCCTTACAGTTGAAGAAGAGTTTTAGAAAAGGTTGTCAATTGTATGCAGTTCATGTGTTGGATTCAGTGAAAAGTGAAGAACCAAAACTTGAAGACTATCCAATACTTTAAGAATTCAACAATTTGTTTCCAAATGAGAGACTTGGTCTACCTCCCAAGGCGGACATTGACTTTTCAATTGATCTCATGCTTGAAGCCACACCTTTATCCAAAACTCCTTATAGAATGGGTACTCCTAAACTAATGGAATTGAAAATGCAGTTGCAAGAGTTGTTAGAGAAAGGACACATCATACTAAGTGCATCTCCTTAGGGAGTGTTGAGGGGTCCTAAATCCCTTTAACTCAACAACAGGAACCAAACCCGCCATCGAGGCCCAATTAGACTCTGCATTGTTTGATAGTGGAATGGTTCTCCATATCTGTCAATCCGACCAAATAATCGATGGGCTTTACATAGTGATTGACAGGATATCTTCTTATGAAAATTCCTCCTTCATTTTAAATGTTCTCTTTTGTATTTTCTCTTATTAGGTGGGTTTGCTAAAACATGTGTGTTGGTATAAACTAGCTGGGTAAAAGGGGAAATCTTAACTACTGAAGAAGGTTGAGCTGGGATAACCCTAGTGCTCCAGCATGCAGACAAATATTTTCATACCTCTAACAAGCCTAGTACTAATACATCAACTTGATGGTATTTTAATTATTGATTGAGATACAATTATCGAAAGAAAACATACATGCAATAAAACGATTGTAAGAGAAATAGTTTCCTTAGCTCTAATCATTAATCACAGATTAACACAACGATTTTATTTTCATCATTAGAGACAAGAACTAAAAAAAATATTGAATCAGATAACTTATCAATAGATTCAGAAACTCTCACTCATTACAGCATCCATTCGTGAGATAAAGTCAAAAGTAATTCATCCTTATGATCCAATCACACACGCCTTTGATGTAAAACAGAAATTTGTCTCCGGTCCTAAACAAGACTTCTCAATTAAGGTAGTTCTGAAATAGTTCTTTACAATTCCAAAAATGAGGGTCTTTGCCAAAACCATCGACCTTTTCTAAAAGGTCGATCCTCTTATTTATAACAAATCATTAACTAAAAATAATTATCAAAAGTGCAAGATAAGTAAAACAAAACATCGCCACATGGCGCTTCCATCTCTCTGTCTTCTAAGAGTCATTGAATGGTTTCACTGGAGTGGATGACTCTTCTCATACTCTAGCCATTTGACAAATAGTTCATCGCATGTGTTGGCATGCAGGAATCTGTGTTGGTCCATCAGGGCCGAAAGGATCTCCTTTATTTCTACTTCTTGTGCCCAATACTTGACTACTTTAACACTTAATTGTTGTAACATTGTCCGAGATTTGATCAGGTGCTCCATGAACTGTTGTACTTGACCTAGCGCCATGTTTTCCACTTTTGCTATCTCTGCATTCCATGATGAGTCTTGTGCTGCATGTTGTTTGACTATGTCATGCAAGTCGATAAATTCCTCGGGTGAGCCGAATTCTGGGAGACCGATGTCTCTCAACCCCCGATTGATCTTGGTCCAGCCTCTTTCGCAATCAGCGCATTTATCTTGAATATCCTGCCGAGGTTCTCGGGCCATCTTCACCCAGTATTTGGCTGACTTCATTATACGATCGATGTTGTTTTCCCTTAGCACTCGAATGTCGTTCTCTTCGGCATCTCGGCCCTTCTGAACCGCGTTGATGTAATCAATTATTTCCATCACTTGGTGGGCCTTCTCATACCATCTTTCCATGTCTTTTCACATCGTCAGTGCCATAAGGGTGTCTTCTTGAAAGTCAGTTATCCCTGCAGTGAAAAGGTGTCTCTCATTCGTGAATTTGTTGTAGGCATCTTGGAATTTGCTTCTCAAAAATATTGTGGCCTGTGTGGAGTCCTGATAGTATTTCGCCAAATGGCACAGATGCTTCAACTCCTTTAGCGCAACGGCTAGCTCCTCTTCATCTTTCCTTTCTCTATCCAGGGTGGCATATGTGATTCTTCCCTACGTCGATAAGTTCGGACGTCTTGGCATGCTCTATGTTGATCAATTTATCTTCTGTGGTGATGAGGATCGAACTGTCCAAAGTAAGCCTCCTTTTCTTAGTGGTTCTCTTCATGATGGTTTTCCTCTTTCGGTCGTAGGCGATTGCTTGTATATTAGCGACCTCATCAACATGTTCGGGGATTTGTTGTTCTCCCCAAGTAAGAGTGTTTCCCAGGCTCCCGACAATGTATATATGTTCAAGATCGGGTTCCTGAACCTCTTATGTATTTCTCGATGGCTCAGCATCTGTTTGTTTCTCATCGGGTGGTAAGGTACTAGCTAAAACCGAGGAATCAGGGGCAGGTTCGGTACTTACTTGGTAATCGGCTGTTGAGATGTCGATTTCCTATTATGGAATTTATTCTCCTTGTTCGCCTGATCTTAGCTCATCCTTCGAGCTGTCCATTGGGGTTCCCGGTATGTCAAGTGGCTCGGCGTCCAAGGCACTTTATACCTCATGCTCGTTCCGCGGATAGCTCTGACTTGGAGCATCGAGACCCAGGGTGGATGCTTTCTCAGGTTCTTTCTCCTCTATAATTTGTACCGAAGTGACCAAGGACACCTCTGAACTCTCCTCATCATCATAGATGGTAATTAAATTAAACAAGGGATTTGGTATACTTATCCTTCCTGATGTCATCGCTATCTCGGGCCGAGCATAAACTTCCCCTAGTGATATGACCTGTGCTTATGGAGCTTCCAGGTTTTCTGACCCGATGGTTTCTTTAATCTGTATCGGCTCTGGGCCACTTGGTTCTCCTCGGCTTTCGACTGGGTCATCGGCTGGGATCCTCGTCATTTCTATCAGGTCAGGGTCATTTTGCAACTGATCGGTGATCCTTTGTGCCCCTTGTATCAAGAGTAATCCCTTTCTCTATGCCTTTGTTGTCTCTGCCGCTTTGATTTCTTCCCTGGCCTTGAGGGCTTCTTGAGCTGACTTCTCTATTGTTTCCGCATGTTCGTCCACACTCATGGCATGTTTGGGTTGGTTATCCTCTGCACAACATCGTCCCAGTCCTGAGCGCTCTCTGTGAACATTGTGTCCTCAAACTTATCATGAGAATACAGCCAGCAGTATGATACTCGCGAAGCATGTTGGAGGACCAGGCCTTTAGGGTCATTTTTGCGAAATCGACCTATCGGGAACCTGAATTCAAGTTGGCTTAGCCCTTCTAGTTTGGCTTGAGCAGTATCTTTCCCCAGATAAAACCCTATATGAAAATCGTAGGGTATGAAGGCTCATTTCTTATCTTTGACTAATGTGATGTTATATCTCTACACGATGGTCTGATAACAGATTTCTCCCACAACGAGCTGGTCTGGGACATTAGCGGGTAGGAGATGTGGTGCTTCGGAGGCCCCGAACACTCTGATGTAGGTTTAGTGTTCGTCTAAATACCAATGGCCTACCTTTGCTATCATTTTCTTGGTTGTTGCAGATAGTCTTGGGCATTCCTTCTTAAAAATAATAAAATAAATGCGAGCGATAAATTCATCGCAGATGAGTGCATAAGACTTTTTGTACCTGTTCTCCCATAGTATGTTGAAGTAAATGTGGACCGGGAGCTCCGCAACATGCCATCTTAGATTCATGTCGGCGAAGACATTCCTAGCGCACATGACATCGAGCAGGTACGAGGCCATGTAGAAAGTGGGTGCCTCCGCTTCCTTCGAAGTTTGAGCCTGTTGTACACAAATGCTCAATTGTTTTGAGATTATCGCTCCCTAGTTGAAGTTTCTCCCAACGATCACCACTGTGTACGCCAAAGGCAACCGTGCTTCTGAAAACTTGGAGCAATCTTTTTCTCCATATAGTCGGCAGATGAGAGCCATCAAATAAATGTATGGCTCCCTCAGGTTGATTGTTTCGTACTAGCCATTGCTCTGATTAGTGAACTTCTTGTCCTCCTTCCACCATGAAGCCATCAACCGGTTGATGTCATGGAATTCATAGAACTTCACCATGAAGTATGTGTTGAGCCACTCCTCTAGATCCCTAAGCTTGTAGTATTTCTCGACTTCTGTCAGGAGGAAAACTCTGATGCATCCACCATTCTCATCATTCATCAAGCACTTATGCCCGTCTATATGGTTGATGATCCATTTCAGAACCTCTATGCATGGGAAAACAGGGATTCTGCTTGCCACCATGTGTAAATATGATCGTCGGATGTTGGAGAGCACCTGGTCATCGAGCGCCCTTACGTCCGGGTCATTGTGTGGGATATACCCTAGGTATTCTTCTCGGCTAATTATGTTGAATAGATCCCCCCATTGTGGGAACTCTACCTTGGATCTAGAGCTTGCCTCTGTATCACCAAAGGCTGGAGGCTGGACGAAAGATTTCTTTGTTGTTGTTTTGATGACAGGCTCCACCATAGGGGAGTACTCCAACTGCCTCGCGGTCCTCAGAGAAGAACCTTAGCCTATCTCGGCTTCTTTCAGCTTTGGTTCTCTCGGCAAGCGTCTGGTGGTCGGATTTCTCGGCGACATCTTACCTGCAGTTATAACATAGTTTAGAGATTGTGAAATAAAATCGGGTGCGCATATATAAATTATAACCAACGAATTGACAGACTTGGATACATACCTTTGAATCTTGTTAAACCTGGTTTTGATAATCAAAAGGGTCAGTACAGTCTGGAGTCCCTCACTTTTCTCATTCGGACACTCTGGAATTCAACTTACGTGCAGAATGAATTTGTTCAAAAACCATTCTAGAGATTTAAACAGGGATGAACTTATCGTGTCGCAGTAGCCATTCAATTCAAGTTATGAGTGAAATTTCAACAAATATGTCGTCGGATCTTCAGAGATGTTCAAACTTAAATTCATCGTGGGTTGACGACGGAGGTGCGGGTGGTAATGTGGTCTATCGGCAATTTCAAAATGTTGTTGTCTAATCAGTGCATGAGGTAGCAACTAATGCAGGGTCGGGCATTAACTAGTTCCTTAAATGTCCAAAATCCGATCATATATAATGCCGCAAACGCCCCATTGTTCCGCTCTTTCAATTGGTGGATTGGGGGTCGGGATTGTGTCGTGAACATTTTTGTTGATATCCTCCTGCAAAATATCTGACGCCGATCGATCTTGTCGTACAGAGCTGATATGGAAAAGTTGACTAGGAGGCGTGACTAGGACCTAGGCAGCCAAAAATGACTCGGGATAAAACTAGACCATATGACCCTCTTACGTGGTAAAGCCACGTGGCATTCGAGACTAGTGACTTCATTTGCTCGTGTCAGTTGGAGTTGGGAATTTCTTTAAGCCATACGTTTCTAAACCCAAACCTAACTCGCCGATGCTAGAAAGTGTCAAGGATCGGCGATCGGCAATAAACCTACCCAAGTGCTCTCGGATCGGCTCCCTCGAAAAAGTATCGATGCCAAAAACACTTCCGGGATCGACAATCGGAGATAGCTTTATCACGATCGACATGATTGTTGTGATCTTTCTGGATTTCCCCGATCTTGATAAAGCGCATCGGGCATCGGCTATCAACGATTTCTTTACATCCTTTGTTAACGTCTGTCTTTCTCGTATTTTGTCGATGCCAAAGGGGATCGGCTATCGCTCGAACCTTTATGCGAATAACTTATACAAACCAAAACCACCTTCTGTCGATGTCGATGAGAATCAGTTCTCAGCGACTACTGTCTTTGTGTGGTTCCCTTACTTACTTGAATTATTTCCAACGCTGAACCTGAGCGTGTTAGGTGCAGTGTTTAGCTGTTGATTCTTAATTCGGGTGTCAAGGTCTTTTAGACACGAGGTTTCACAAGTTCAAACAAAATTGACTAGGTGATAAGAGACATGAAAATAAACAAAGATAACCATTTCCCAAAATGAAATCATGTCAAACAGTGAAAAAAACAAGTGGTACCCAAAAAGTGACAAAATTTGATAAGGCTTTTAGGGTGTGTTGAGTGCTCAACAGGGAGCTCCAATTATTTTTGTGAAAAAGAAGGATGGGATCCTTAGTTTGTGCATAGAATACTTGCAATTGAACAAGATTATAGTGAAAAACAAGTATACAGTGCCTCAGATTGATGACTTGTTTGACCAAGTAAGAGGAGCAAAAGTGTTCTCACATATTGACTTGAGATCATGATACCATCAAGTAAAAATCAAGAATGAAGATATTCTTAAGACAATCTTTAGGATGAGGTATGGTCATTATGAGTTTGTGGTAGTACCATTTGGATTTACCAATGCACCAAACACATTAGTGTGCCTTATGAACAATGTTTTCAAAGTATTTGGATAAGTTTGCATGGTTTTTATTCTCATTTATTCAAAATCAGAGGAAGAACAATGAAGTTATTGGATCGCCGAGTTTGGGGAATCCCTTAAGTAACTTGTGAGTGTCATAAATGATCTCACATTTCTCAAATTTGCACTTTTATTATCTTATCTTTTTAAGCATTTGTTAAGGTTGATTTTGTTTATAACAATGACCTTGTGAGCAACTTACTCTCTTTATTTTAGAGTGTTCAAATTAGACAATTTAACCAATTTGCGAACATAATATCACGACGTTGTCTAATTGTTCTATGTTTTGATTTTTTTTGCCGGAATCCGGTGATGTAACTATGCCCGAAATCACGATTTTTTGTTGTTTAAATTGCATTTTTGAATGTAGAAATGGATTTGGCATGCTAAAAAACCCCTAGAGCACAAGAGCCAAAACTTATTAGACTACAGCTAATATCACACCATTATAAGTCTAATATTAATCCTAGTCATAGCTTATTCTTTAGCACAACCTATTTTATAATGCATTTTATAGCACACCTTAAAATAAATTTTATGAAGATAAACTCTTCAAATTTTATGGAAGAATGATTGTTATCATGATTGTTATCCTCCCCAACTAGGTTCAATTCCCATAAATTACTCATTGAGCTCATAATAAGTATGTTGTAAGGGCTTCATTAAGTTATGAATATGTTGTAAGGGCTTGGAGTCTATATGTATTGAAAAGTTGCCAATTTTTCCAAAAAAAAAAATAAACTCTTATCCTTAAATAAAATAAGGTTAGTTTATTATCCCCGGCCCTTCTCTCTATTATTTTTTAACAAAATACTTAGTTTATGGACAAACACATCCGACAAGCGGAGTGCAAGCACGGGGAAGCATGGGGGAGTGTAATGATTATGTCAAACTTATTACAAAATTGCTCACTAAAGCTAAAGCTAAAGATAAACTGCCAAAAGAGTATACTGACCTGAAACTGCATAAAACTGTACTGACCTGAAATAATCATAACAGGTCGCCAAATGAGAGTAGCAACCACTAAACTAACGAAGCTTGTGAGGTGTAGAAAGAAAGAAAAGAAAGTATTTTTAACGTTCACGAGGCTAAAAATAGTCTATGGGACAGATTGTTTTTTCATTTGGCTTTTGTATTCGGCCATTTTCCTGTGAAGTTTTACAATAACCGCTCACAGCTTCTCGACAAACTCTTTGCTGAATAGATTATCCCAAGAACTCGCTGCCAGAATACCTACATAATTTTCCCTCTTGTCTTTTAAGGCCTCATATTCCAAAATGAAATGTTTTTTCTGTTCCCACTTTTCCGGAAAAACACAAAATACATACTCTTTCCTCCCACCTTTCTTTTGGCCTTTTCCACCCTGTATCACAACGAAGTTGATAAAAATTAATCCTGAATTGAGCAATAAAAAAAATTTCCATTGCCAATATAAGCTGATTTTCCAATCCACGAAACACGAACCGTAGTGTATTCCATGGCCACGGCCCACGCGTCGTGCATTTTAGGAACAGAAGAGGATTGCTAATTGGGTTCTACACGTGGATTGCAGAGCCCAATGAATCGGGAAACGACGAGAAGGATCCGAGGATTGCAGAGCCCATAGAATCGTCAAACGACGAGAAGGATCCGAGAATACCGGTCCTGGGATGGAAAACATAAAGAGTTTGGTCCGTGTTAAAGAATTTCAGCGAGAGTCGAACATGTGACGTCTTTAGTGTAGAGATGCTTTGCTTGCCTGGTTTGAAAGATATTAATAAAACGAAGATCTTTCATTTTATGAAAATTTATTTTAAATGGCAAAAACTAAGAAGATCTTATCTTATATATTAATGTAAATATTGGAAAAAAATATTTAAAATTTAAAACTTTATGTCTTTATTAGGAAAAGATATTTACGTAATAATTTACGTCATTAAAAATCTTTACATAAGAGTTTACATCATCATGAAAACATATATAAACAATTTCATTACATCATTATGACACCATTATGAAAAGATATTTAAAATATACAAATTCCATTACATCATGATGAAAGATGGAAAAAAAATTATAAAAAATTCATTAAATCATGATGAAGGATGGAAAAACATTTGAATTATAAAATTTTCATTACATCATTATGAAAATATATTTAAGTAATACAAATTTCATATCATTACATCAAATATGACAACCCAAATTAAGTAAAAGTTTATAAATATTACAATGAGTAGTACCCGTATTTATTATCCAGTTAACTTCCTGAGCTATCTTGTTTTTCTCCTTGCTTGCCCGCTCAAACTTAAGCTCCTCCTCTCAATTTTCCATAGCTTCTTTTCCTTTATGTGGCACAGTGGCTTAATACATCCTTGCATCATCCCTTGTTGCATTATCAATCCTAATTTTTTTTCCGTGAGCTTTCTAGTTTGGATTCCCTCAGTGGGCTACCTTTTCTCGTGGTGTATTTCATGCGTGCCATCTTACTTACCTTTCCTTCCCCTTGGCCTCTGGCTCTCTCCTAGTTCATATCATTGCACTGCCCCCTTAACGAAAAAAGGAAGAACTAGAGCATATAACAGCCTCTGGCATGATTGTTGGTATCACCTAATGAAGCTCCCTTAAGGTGGTGGCTACGGACGCACTGAAACCCAGGCAAGGCCCCTCGCGCCATAATCTTGCCTTTGGGTCTTCGACTGTCTCTTCTCCTAACGCGAGCTCTGCATATTGGATTTTTTGGTACCATCCTCTCCCTTGGCAGCGTATTCTGCACTGCGCTATCCTCCATCTTTATTCTCCTCTTCTGCTCATGATTACTATGCCTACTTACTAAACTAACACCCCAACTTCCCTCATTAAACTCCCTGATGGCTTGTACCGCCAGTTTCCTTAACTTCTCCTTCTTGTCCAATCGTCGCATGATGACTGAAAGCAAGTGGTCAGTTACTCACAATTCCTCTGGGTCTCACGTCGGTCCTGTGTGACACTCGTTCCCGTCGATGTGACTGTCTTCCCGGTAGTTTCCACACTGATCTTGTGCTTCCAGGTGTTCACAATATGATCTAAGTTGTCCCACTGGAATCTAAGTCCATGCATCATCCAGTAAATCGTCATCATGGTTCACTCCCTTGTTGGCTAACCTGTCCGCCAAAGCGTTTTCCGACCTTCTTACCCATCTGAATTCAACAACAAATAGAATTTGTAGGTGCTTCTGAATTCTTTAGAGGATTTGAGCTAGACGCCAGTGCTTTATTACCTTGCCAATGTTGGTTCCACACTTAATTCTTTTCACTGTCCTTATTACCAGAGCCGAGTCTCCCTCAACTGTGACATTTACATGGCCCTCTCTTATCAGAATATCCATCCCTTATTCCAACGCTACGAACTCAGCTGCATTATTTGTTGTGTGACCAATACTTACTGCATAAAGGCGGATGATTTTTCCACCACTATCTCTGACCACTTCTCCCACGCATGCCCTTCCGAGATTACCTTTGGACGCTCCATCGAAATTTAGTTTCAGGAAGCCCGCTTGAGGCGGGGTCCAAACCTTGTCTTCATTGTGGATCTGTTGGTCGCGAGGAGCAGGTATGTTGAAACTCCAATCCTTCATCTCTAACATCTGCAAAATACTTAGGTCTTGGGAAGATGGGTGGTTCTTTGGAGGAGGAATGGTTCTACTCTGAATTGTCTCCCTAATTTGGTTTTTGATAGACTCCACCACCTTAGTGATAGGAAGGGATTCATTCTTGAAGATTCTCCTATTTCTTTCCTTCCAAACTGCCCAAATGACCATCCCCGGAGTTAAACCCCATCTTAATTTAACCTTTTCATTTTCGCTATAATGTTCCCTCTAATTCCCCAGTGTTGATATGATATCTCCCTTAACTCTATATGTCTGTTGATACATTATGGATACCCAATACCAAACCTCTGTTTTGTAGGAGCACTCACCTAGTACATGGTTTGTTGTCTCCTCCTCGGCTTCACAGAGGTGGCATCTTGAGGGTCCATTCATGCCTCTTTTAACAAGGTTTTCCCACGTCAGGATTTTCTTGTGTAGGACCAACCATTTAAAAAAATTTATCTTCGTCCACTGTGGGAGGTTCCATAGTCATTATCATTGAGGTTTTGTGTTCCTCTGGTCATGACCCACAATATAATGAAGGGCTTCTTTCAGGGTGAATTCTCCACCATCTTTCCTGCCCCAGAGTAGTTGGTCCTCCTCGTCCAGGATCAGAATCCTTATTTTTTCTATTTCCTCTTCTATATCTTTAACCAACTGGGAATCCCGATTTCTATCTTGAGTTTGGATGTTGTCCCAAGTTCTCCATTTTGAGATATTATCCCTTTCTTTCCAATACTGACCTACTTTTAGTTTTCCTTGCCCGAGAAACTCTTGTTTAATGCCTTCTCTGTCTTGGTTTTCCACCCTAGGTTCCTGTTGCCAAGCATCTTCCTAGAATCTCGCAGTTTGACCATTCTTAATTTCCCAGAAACTATGATTTTTAATCCAATTTTTATTTCTCCAAGCTAAATTCTAGATGGTTGATCCATCTCATGTACCTATGAATCGAATAAGGTCCCAAGGGGAATTGTCTAGGGCATATTTTTCTCTCCATAGATTGGCCCACGAAACTGAGTTGTTTTTTACCCATCTCCACCAAAGTTTTGCCCCATAAGCACCGTTTTTCGTTTTTGGGTCTTGCAAACCAAGCCCACCTTTATTTTTTGGCCAGCATAATTTCTCCCAGACTACCAGAACCCATTTCTTCTTATCCTCTGCTCCTCTCCACAAGCAATTCCTCTGTATAGATCTGATTTTTTGTAATATTCCTTTTGGGGATGGAAAAACCAACAGTAAATAAGCTAGGATAGCTTGTAAAACCGTCTTAATGAGGATTAGACAACTTGCAAAATTTAGGGTTCTGTAGGTCCATCTTTTGACCCTGTCTTGCAGTATGATTATTATACTTTCCTAGGTTGTATTCTTACCTGCCTTGTCCATTGAGGGAACACCCAAATAATTCATTGGGAGAGTCTTTCTCTCAAATCCCATGACATTGGAAAGGTTCCTTTGAACTGCAATGTTTGTGTTGAAGAAGTACATCATAGATTTTGAGTGATTTATTTCAGTACCTGAGGCTTCTCCAAAATCAGCTAAGATTTTCTAATAAGTTGTTTCCTCCGAGATTGTTGGAATTCCATGTAGCATTGTGTCATCCACAAATTGTTGATGGGTGGTTGTAGGAAAATCTTCATATAGTTGTAGACCTTTTATAGTTCCTTCTTCAATTGCGGCTTTTATAGTTCGACTCAACCCCTCCATCATAAGAATAAACAAGAAGGGGGATAAAGGATCCCCTTGTCTGAGGCCCGGGGAAGGTTAGAAAGGTTTGGCTGGGGCTCCATTGACCAAAATGGAAAAACTTGTCATGGATACCAGGGTCATTACCCATTGTTTCATATGATTATCAAAACCATAGGCTTCCATTGTTTTAGTCATATAATTCCAACTTAATTTGTCATAAGCTTTGGCGAAATCCAGTTGTATTATCATGCCAACTTTTTTCCTACTTTTCAAAGTGTGGATTATTTCATGAGCTTGAAAAATGTTGTCCAAAATTTTCCTACCTTCCACAAAGCCTAGTTGTTCCCTTGAGATTAGGATGGGGAGGATGGGTTTCAGTCTATTTGTTATCACTTTTGAGATAATATTGTACACCAGATTGCAAAGAGCTATCGATCTAAAACGATCTGGAGTCCTCGCCTCATTTTCTTTGGGGATCGGAGTAATGAAGGTGGAGTTCATAGCTTTAAGGATGGAGGCCGAGTGTCTTGAGTCTTCCACTATATCATAAATATCATGTTTAACCACATCCCAACAACCTTTGAAGAAATCCACAGTGAAGCCATCGAGGCCCAGGGCCTTTCCATTTGGCATCTCCTGGACCGCTTGGTCAACTTATTCTGGTGAGATTGGTTTCCTTAAATTTTGATTATGCTCCTCAGTTACTAGTCTAGGAGTATGCCTCACAATTGTAAGAGGAGCTCCAGTCGCATCTCATTGTAAGAACTCACAAGTGATCGTTGAGATATCGAGACTTAGTTCACGTTTTCATGCCGTCAATGTGTTGTGTGTGGACTTAAAGCAAGTTGTTTCGCATAGGTTTGGTTTCAAGTGATGGCACCTGGTTCGATTTCAGTTTAAGAGTGGCGGGGGGGAATTTGATGTTTAAACAGTTAAGAAATTAAAAAAATATTTATTAAAAAGGGGGGTGGTCCCCACCCTTCTATTCTACCTCACCCATTCATGGCATGAATTCCTTCTCACGTTATATGTTATGGTTTAGTTTATATTAAAAGGGGGAAGGGGGTGGCATGCCATGTCCCCTCTCCACCCCATTAAGTTCAAACATTAACATGTAGAGGGGCTCGTGAGTTGGGCCCCCTCCCTCTCCACTACATACAAATATACACGACACTTCATACAAACAAATCAAACATCCAAACGATATTGAAACATTCGACTTAATCCTGCTTACCAGATTCCATCATCACATCGTTGTCGGGTGTACCAGACAATTTTCTCACAAGTGATTCGGTATGTTGGCTAAGTTGCTAACAAGTTCTCCGGGTAATATTGGACTAGTTCTTCACATGGATGTTGGGTAGCATCGACGTTGGAGTTCTCAACTCCTCCAGGTGATCGACGCTCTTCCTCACAAATTCTGTGGGTGCGGCCCTTGCTTACTTTAACATGTATGTGTTCGTGAATTTTGGGGTCCACACATATTTGTAAAGGGGTAACATGGAGGGGGGTGCATGGGCCATGGGCCCCCTCCCCACTCCACCAATTGGCTCTTTATATTCACTCAACAATTTTGATAATCGTGAATCTTTTACTCCAAGTTCTAGATTTTCATAATCAAAGGTTCCTCGTGGAAGAGAAGGCCTCCTTTTCATGCTTACGATGGGTGTTTGAGATCCAAAATTTGTAGTGTTGATGCCACATGCTTACAATCAGGCAATATGTTGATAGAACAAGGTGGTAAATGAAACACCTTTCCTTTGAAATGCACAGTAGTTGAAGAATGACTGTTGATATTAGCAAGAAATGTTGAGCATTTCTTTGTCTTCCTCCTTATAATTATATTTACAACTTTGGATCCTCCAGAATATTTATATACATGTACCTCTTGCTGAGGACCAAGACGTATATACTAAGGATCTCCAACAACAAAAATTAGAGTCGGCTCATAGAGTTTTATGGTTGCGTGAAGATCCTTCAGATGCCCCCATTTAGGTTGCTTCAACATACCATATTCATCAATTGGAGCATCATATTCATAACTTGTTATGTAGTAATTGTGAAATCTAACACCACGTTGAAGAATCGAGCTACTGTGAAAGCATTGTCTTCTACAAGCCTAGGAGGACTCTAACCACCCTAAGTTGAAAACCATCCATTCCAATCCTCGGTCCAAAGATTTAGATTTTCATATGCATTTGGCTTGAAACCATCACAATAGAAACCATTATATGCATTTATAATATTCCATGGTGCATCACTTTGTTGACACATGACCCAAGGTACACCTGCATCTAGTCTGTTTGCCATACTCGCAACCCATTTTACATAACACTTTCCTTTCTCACTAAATGTTTAAACTTGCCTAAGTACTGACCAACTTCCTCACATCACTGCCAGGTTCATCAAAGTTGTTCTTCACATTGTTGTTGGGTTCATCGGCACAGTTCCCTGCATCAACTCTAGGTGCATCGATGACGTTCCCAATATCTCCTCTAGGTGAGTTTGGCGCCTATGCGTTCAAGTTCTCCAGATGAGTTTGTTTTCTTAAGGTAAAACATGTTGGGTTTTAAGGACATATGTCTTCGTTTGAAAATGAGTAACATGGAGGGGGCACATGTTTTGATCATCCTCATATCTAACTCCATAATGATAAAATTTGCATATTAAACCTTCCATCCATCTCTCTACAAGTTTAAGTTCTGATTACTTAATCAGGTGAATATGTATAGAACGTTTTGTTAAAGCAAAACCTTACTATTTTTGCAAATGTCATTAGATCATTGGCATGAAATTTATCTACCCATACTTAATGATCATGGATCACAAAGGGAATTGTTCCACAAAAACTGTGCCCAAATGGCCTTGTAACCAAATAGTCTTACCACAGCTAAAAAATTGACTCACTGGCTTCATTTGAATCTAGAGAAAAGAACTTTGTTTTGTGACTATTACTGTCCTTATGCGTGCTTATTATATCCTCATTTATCAACAAAGTTCAAGAAAACACACACATTCAATGTGTGGAGTATGGGGAAACATATCTATTGGTTGCACACCTTTAAGTTGGTAGGATCCTAGCATGTTCGACTCTGGAAATCCATGACAAAGGTAGTCAAGGTCCGGGGCACAAGTAGCAGGATTACAGGACACATATACATGATGCGTGATGCCCACAACTTCAAGGGAAAGTGAATCAACTTTGTATGTGTGCTTGACCTATTAGGGTCTATTATAACAATATCAGGACAAGGAAATTCATTCCCAAAATCATCACCAATTTTCTTTAGATCTCCTTCAATAAACTTAGCATTTTGAATATCATTTCATTATGCATTTTGACAAACATTTGCCACAACTTGGGAACCACTTCATAACCATAGACATACTTTATCTTTTTGGCTAGTGTAAGACCAGTGGTGGTAGTGCCACAAAACAAATCAAAATCTATTTATGATCCATCTCTTCTCAAAATTGTTGCTGCTTTTATATGTTGGTAAAGTTTCTTTGCTTGATAAGTATTTGTTTGAAAGGAGGAATTTGTTGATATTTCAAACACAAGTCCTCGTAAGCACTTTGTTATAGTTGAATTGCCATGCAATATATACTCCTCTTCTCCAATTGATGTGTTTCCAACATAAGTGTTTATATTGTTTACAATGTTCACCACTTTTGGAATATTATCAATATTTTTCCACACAATAGGTTGAAACAACTTTGGTTTGTAAGATGATGTTAAAAAATTGACCATTAGTGTTGGCAATCCTTTTTTATCTCCACTTGCTCTTAAAGTAAGATGTTTGAGGAATCCGTCGTGAGTATGAACATCATAGGCTAATACGTTTAATTTGGATGTTGCCAACACTCTTGCACGATTGCTAGTACCTGATTTGCAGTTTTATGTTGCAATAAACAATGGTTGATGGGAAGGATCTTATCAAAGCAACCTGGCACATGTAGCCCCAAAGCAGATTTATTTGCTTATAGACTATCTTGTCCTTGTACAACATCTCCAGGTCTCCAACTCTTTGTTCCAAATGAGAACTCCATCTTGTTCCTGTAGTGAAATAGAACATCACATGGTAAAACAAGTTTCATGTAGTCTATAGAGAGAAGTCCTTGAATGGGAAATCTTCCTATATGAATTATTAAATAGTGCACTTGTTGTTCCTTTGCCTAGACATGTGCATAATATGCAAGATTATGTGTCTTACAATGTCCACAATCTGTTGTATGCTCACAAGGAGCTGCAACAGAATCATTATGAGGAGAGATCATATTGAGCCTTTTTTTTTACCAGAAGCAACTTTGTATGGTGGTGTGGATGTGGAAGAAAGGATGTTGACCGATCACTTTGTTGAAGAAGATCTCAAAGGCTCATAAATTACTCATACAACGTCCAATTGGAGTATTGTGTTTTGTGACGCGAAGAGCGTGGAGAGACGCTTCAGGTCAAATGGTTTACTTTTCCATTCAAACATTCCAACGATGTTATGACTCACGAGGATGACTTGGGATAGAAATCCCTTCTGATCATTTTGACACTTCCAGGCCTCGGATTTTGATTCCACCAATTATGTTGGAATCATAATTGTGTAAAACTTGCAGTTGGATTGCTTCATGGATGAAAAATACACTTCGAAGAATGCCCCAAAATTGTGAGCAAAGGCGTTTTTAATGAAAGTTTGGGTCTCGCTCTTGTTGTTTTTTTCCATAATTTAGTTCTGTCAGTTCCTGTGTTATTTGTGTTATATAGGCTTCTTCGTTTATCCATTGGTGATTAGGTCATCTATCAGGGGCTCATAAATATAATCCCGTGAAAATAACCAACTAACGTTTGGAGCACTTGACCCTCTTTAGGAGTTGGGAGGACCAATTTTCTTCTAAGATGCAATTCAGATCCAGTGTGAGTCTTATAGATGATGTAGTTAACCTACCTGATGATAGACAACACTTTCATGATCACGATTATTCATAAAATCAAGAAACGAAACGTAAACACACTGGTATGGTATGCATAATGAAAGTTGTTGGGAACACAAACAAACTTAATTACATTTGCAACACGAAGTAGATCAGGCGAGGTAGGAGATAAATCATTAGTTATCCAATAAGGCGTAGAAAGCTTAATAATTGGAAATGATAGGAGCTTAACTGACGGGCGCAATGAGAAGGATCTGAGTTAGAGGAGAACAGGAGAGGTCTCAAGATGAAGGTGTGTGTTGCTGACAAGGTCTATGTTAGCGAGGAAAAGAAGATCAATGCTGATACACTCAATGTCGATGTGGGTTCAACATCTTTCTACTGGCACATCGACGACAGAAGAGGGAAACTTGTCGACAAGGAAAGTGTCAAAGAGAGAGACGAACCTTGCTGATACACTATGTATCAAAGAGAAAGGAAGGAAGTTTGTTGATATGTGATGTATCGAAAAAGATGAGAGGAACCTCGTCGATACTTGATATATTGACGAAGATGGGAGGAAGTACGTCAGTGTAAGGTTGCGTGTGTCAAGGACAGTTGTGTGAACATACTTGGTGCACCGACGTTGGTCACACAAACTTCACTGGTGATAAATTTATGTGTGTTGGCAAAGTTTAGTAGAAGTTTGTCGGTGTATCAGTGATCAAGGACTGATGGTATCGAAGTATTGACGAGGAAATTACTAACTCGTTGATATTGGTTGTATCGATTGAGGAAGGAGGATGTTCATTGATACGCTATGTATCGGCGGAGGAAGAATGATGTTTGCTAATACGCTATGTATAGGTGAAGAAAGAGGTAATGTGTCGATACTGTGTATTGACGGGTCAAAGTGATTTGAAGAAACACTACAAATGGTAAAGTATGGAGAGTGAGAAGAGAGACTTGGTCTTTGCGATTTGCACGAGAGAGTCTGAGAGTCTTTCCAAAAGAAATTTTTTGTAGGGAGGCCTAATTTCTTCTCTTAGGGAAAAAGTAAAAGAAGAAATTAGGGAGGCCACGTTACAAATCTCTTCAAGTTTGTTCCCTCTTGCCGATCTTATCTTCCAAAGCTTTTATTGGGTCTTATTGTTGTTTATAGTAGTTTCCCTTTTGTCTTATTAATCCATTGTGACCAATTTGGTCTCTTTATTTTAACATGTTGAAGTTGCACAAAGTGACCAGTTTGGTCTCTTTATTTTAACATGTTAAAGTTTCACAATATGACCAGGTTCCTTACAAATTAAAAATGGCATGCAATTGCAAACCTAATCTTACTATTAACCTATTTATCTAGATTAATACTCCTTAATTTCATTTGTGTTCAACATTGTTTACTCTCACACTATCCTAATGAGATCATGTTTATAAATATATTGGAGTTTTTTTAACAGTCACCTTAGCATATGCATAAATCACATCAAGCTACATTAAACCATTCTCAATCCTTAGTCCTTACTAATCCTTTTTCCTTTGCATTTCCCCTTTCTCAATTTTTAACCAAAATTGTGTTTAAATCTATTTTCGTACTCAAGTCAATGGAAATAGCCACAAGAGAATAATGTCTCTTATCATCATAATAATTGACTAATTACAAGATGAATATACTTTTTTTTTTTTTTAGTAAATGATCGAATATACCTATTTTATAATGTATTTTATAACACACCTTGAAATAAATTTTATGAATATAAACTCCGAATATATCTATTTTATAATGCATTTTATAATATCTTGAAATATTTTTCTATGAATATAAACTTTTTTCTAAATTAATTGAGTTTAGTTTGGATGGTTATGAGGAATGATTGTTATTCTTCTAACCCGAATTCAATTCCCATAAATAACATGTTAAGCTCATAATAAATATGTTGCAAGGGCTTCGAGTTAAGCCTAAAAACATGAAGAGTGTAATGATACTTTCAAACTTATTACAAAATTGGTACAAAAGAGTACCCTGACCTAGTATGGGTAGCCCTCTTTGCATCACGTTTCCAACTAAATCTCTTCAAGCAACCTCGGCAACAGTTTAAATTGGATTAAATAATCATTAAACTTTGGAAGGTACGAAACAACTCCGACATTTGAAAAAAGACCAGGGCGGTCGTGCATAAGTGATCAAAAAGCCGAGGGGATTTTAAATATGCACAACAAAAGCCAATGAATCGCCCAATGTCGGGAAGGATCTGAGAATATCATTTAAGATGGATCTAAAAGGGCGCAGGTCACTGATAGATATTTTTATTTACGCGTCATACTGTGCTTTTAGGCCAAGTTTGCTCCCAAAATGGCGACATTAGTTCGATTTTAGTGTTAAAAAATTGAAGGCAAGCTGTGTGATTTGCATTGGAGATTCATACTTGTACTGTTGTGATCGGTGTCATATCTCCCGCGCCTGAAAAAATCGTCATGAGCTCCGGCTGCCCAGCAAACGGGAGAAGATATTCCCCGAGACGATCTCCGTCATGGGAGAATTACGAGCGGTTCGACAACAATAACGACGAAGACGAAATGCAGAACAACGTTTTCAATATCCCGCCGCCAAAGAAAGCTCCAGCAGAGCGACTCAGGAAATGGAGGGTATGTATGTAAATCTCTCAATCTTTTAATTTTTCTTTCTCAAGCGGTTGGATGAAATCTACATGAATATCTCGGTATTCTCTTTGAACGGAATCGATTCTGGTTATA
>ML778936.1:1462374-1487672 GCA_009831015.1 Picea engelmannii
CTTCATAATCATAACCCTTGCATAATTCATAGAGATTTGAATTACAACAATATATTTGTGAATGGTAATATTGGTGTTCCGAAGATCATGGATCTTGGTTTTGTTGTTATCGTGGAAAATGATCATGTTGTGCACACTATCATTGGTACTCCAGAATTCATGGCTCCATAATTATACGAAGATGATTATAATCAACATGTAGATGTTTATTCATTTTCCATGTGCTTACTGGAGATGGTTACTCTAGAGATTCCTTACAATGAGTGTAGTAACACTGCTTATGTTTATAGAAAAATGAGTTTTGGTATAAGGCATGCATCATTGCAAAAGGTTACCAATTAAAAAATGAGGCAATTTATTGAAAAATGTTTGGTGGCAGTGTCAGTGAGGCATTTTTCTTTAGAGTTTCTGATGGGCCCTTTTTTTTAGAGGACTCCAAGTGAGCACCTAGTAAATGTACATGCTAGACTCTCTACTCTCTATCGAAATGAACTTGTATAAGAATATTTTGTGCTTTGCTACAATTTTGTGCTGTTTAATGCAAAACAAATCACATAATATAGTACTATAATTTCAAGAGTGTTGGAATTTGTACTAAATGTTAACCTGGAGTCTAAAGTATAAACTATATATAAAAATGCATCAATGACACTGGATTTAAGAATATTACACACATTTCTAGATGATAAAGTAATAGAATATCAATACAAATGAAATTAGCAACAAAACTACTTATATGTGTCTCTTAAAAATATTTTAAAGTAATAGTTATATGTAGCCAAAAGCTAAAAGCTAAAATAATTATAAAATACTTGAAACTTTAATAACACATTACTTACGCATACTCTAAAAGCAAAATAGAAATGAAAATGACTACTCCACTTTTTGAAAAGTTTAAGTAGAGTTGGATACATCTAGATGTTAATAACTTTTAACAATGTCACATATGTAAATTAAAGTCTTGAAAACCATTTTAAAATTAATTTATAAATAAAAATTGTGATATATTACTCATATACATTACACTTTAGTATTCTAATACACTTTCTCTTAAGAAATTGTCAAAACTACTTAATATTACCTAATTAATTTTAACCTAATCAATAATAATATTATATATTTATATGATTAGATAAATAAAGTTGTTATACTAAATTTTAGCTTCATTTGAAATTTATACAAACAGATTTTGAAAATATTGTATAATTTGCATACCCTTATATGTAGCATATACATTACATTATATTAAATAATGATAAGTTTATATGGATCTAGATCTAGGTTAGTTTAACACATTAATATTGAAGTATTAAAAAATATTAATATTATAAAATATATTAAAAATTAGTAATATATTTTTTAATATATTACAACATTCATATATTACGACCTCCATATATTAAGTCGAATTTATTATTATTATTATTATTATAATACCCAACTTTCTTCTTATTATTATTATAACATAACATAACACTTAACACTTTAAGCTTGGACATCTTTTCTATCCATATTTATTTTTTATTATAACATATATATTAATTATTATTTAATATCTCCCGGATGGGGTGATAGTGCAGGACACATGGCACTCAGAGGTGGCGCGAAATGGCCAACATGGCGAGGGCCATGTGATTGAAGTGTGGCACACCCCATCGCCACCCCCATGCATTTAAATCCTACTTGCTTTGATCCAGGCACCATTACTCATGGTGCATTTGGCCTGCTCCTAGTGTCCCCTCCATGGCTCAACTCAATGAACTTTCCTTTACTCTGTGCATGCGACATCGCCTCCTTCTTCAGCTGCGAAGTCATGCCTTCTTCCATTCTCCCTCCTTTGCTACGAGCCCCTGCTACTGGCTTTATCTCCATCTCCTCCTGGTCTACTTGGGCCCTTCCCCTGTGCTTCCCCTCTGCCCCTGGGACATTAGAATGCCAAGGCGAGGCTTGCCCTGGCAACCACTTCGACCTCCACTGGTCCTCTCTCCGGCGCCTGCACTTTCCTCGGGCTCTTCCCCTGGTTCATCCCCCTCACACTACTCGCAATCTCAGCCTGAGCAAATCCCAAGTGCCCCCTCCTCCCCTCCAGCTTCCCGGCTCGAAGGGCTGGCTCTCTCCTACAGTTCACTGGGTTTCCACCCAGGACCCATCTCCGACTTGGCTTCTTCTTCAGTGCCGCCTCCCGCAGTCCCACTGAACTCACCAACTAGTGCACCAGGCCTGCCAGAGAATTCCTACACTCGCCCATCCTTGGGAGCACCACCCTTTTTCCAGGGAACCCAGTCGGGGCCACATTCCTTTTCAGACTCCGTCCAAGATTCGCAATTGCAGGATAGCCTTGCCATTCTCCATGGTCTGGTATTCGAGCTTCGACAGGGATTGGACGACCTCCAGTTTCGACTGGAGATACTGGACGGTAAGACTATTGCACTCCTTCAGATCCTCTCCACTTTCCAGGGGGGCTTCCACTCCTCACCAGTTGCAGCTGGGACAACAGAGTACACTCAAGCAGGCGACTCAGGTGATGGGGGGCTTCCCACAGGAGACAGAGACTCGGGTCCGGCCATGCACGTGGCCATGGACGAGGAGTACATGCCCTTTGCAGAAGAACCACTCGGTGAGCACGTTGCGATAGGATCGGGCATGCATGTGCCTAGGGAAATGGGAAGCACTCGACCTGGCGACGAAAAGGAAGGCGGTGAAGAGGATGCAGCCATGCAGGAGTAGATGGAATGGAGGGGGATAATTGTTGAAGAGGAGCCCTGGGACCCAACGACCTTTGTCACCTCTCCATCAGGATTATGTGAAGTTACTTGTATGTCTAATGTTGTGTGTCACTTATGAGGTCTTGTGGACACACCTAGAGGTGTCACTTATGAGGTCTTGTGGACACACCTAGAACATATGAGGTCTTGTGGACACACCTGGAGGTGTCACATATGAGGCCTTGTGGACACACCCACCCCCCTAGCACCCGAGTAAGTGTCCGACTAATTGTTGATTATGCCAGTCACAAAACAAAACATATATAAAAAGAAGAAAAATGACATTTTATTACTCAATATCGTTATTGTTAACATTGTAGAATATATAGGGCGAAGATAAATGTAGAATATATCGGGCAAAGATGGCATTTTACTACTCATCAAGTTGGACTCTATCCCTCAAATGCCTTTTAGAAGGTTGGAAAAATATCTTGGTTTGGATATTTTCTTATGGGCTTACTTTGAAGGTCAAAAAGGATTCCACAAAAACAATTAGAACCTTGGTTCTACACTAAATGATTTGGGCATTATGGGTATTATCATTCCTTAAGCACAAGGCCTATGTGCAATATGGATTCTTAGAGACTTACAATGCTAGCAAAGTTTTGATGAAAAATTGCATCAAGCAAGGAATACCTTATAGCAAAATCTCTCAGTTGGCCCTAACTATAGCACCATCTCTCAGTTGGCTCTAATTTTGCGGGAATTTATTATCAATCTCGCCCAAATGAAAATTGAATGCACTTTCATTGCCAAATGATTTGGCAGGCATTTGAAGCCATTGAACCTTTTCAGAAATGGAAGGGAGAATCTTTTCAAGGACACCTATTTTCTAATCAACAATCGATTTGGCGATCTTTAGAGCTATTGCCTCATGGATAGCCTCTAGCTAAATTTCAGTGCTTCTTAGCTTTGAAGTTGTTCATTAAAAAAAATTGGATGTCTTTGATGCAAACTCTAGGAACTAGGTTCCCTAGCTTGATGTAAGAGTTGGATTCATGATGTTTGGATTGATGATCAATAACGTACACATAGTGATATTGGACAAAGTCAAGGAATTGATTCAAACACTTTGTCATTTAAACCAAGTGCCAAATCACTACACAAACCGTGGAAATGTTGGAAATGGAATGTCTTGAAGGCCATCCAAAAATGTAAGCTATCGATGGCTTTCTAGAAGGCAAATACTATATGCTCGACAAAATAAGCTCTAGTTCTTGAAATCTAAACAAATCAAGACATTAGTTGAGCCCAAGAAAACTTTCTTTGCTTAGTCCCTTATTATAGAGAGCTTAGTTGTCGATCAACATCTTATCGACTTAGGTATCCCCACACTAAGTCTCCTTTTTGCAAAGGGCTGCCCTCGCTAAATCATAGTCACAAAGGGTTTCTTCCTTCTATGTTCATCCTTCCCCTATCCCCACTTCGTAGAGATCGACTCTTTCCACAAGTAAACACTAGTTTCAAAATTTGGGCCCTATACACAATGAGTCGAGAGACTAGAAAATTCGATAGACTCCCTTGTCACATTCCCAACAATCAAAAGAATGAATGTCTACCTCAACACATTGTGAGGTAGCACTAGGAGAGTAGGCACAAATGCCTTATCAAGATTCTTAGAGCATCAAATGACATGTTTAGCACGCTAGCTATTGCAATTTTTGAAGCTTAAAAAATGCTGAAGTAACAATAGAATGACAACAAGGGAAATCATTGTTCCTAAGCCACCAAGCCAATGTTGGGTTGGGCCACCCAATGATAAGAAAGATGATCCTCATGCTTTCGAACTAATCCCTCCCCGCAACTACATGATTTAGTAAATTTATGATCTTGATTACAAATTTCGTTGTCTAACAAGATGGCATCTTAATGTCTTTGGACATCTCTATCTTCTAGCGCCTCGCACCTTCGGTTTTTGTACTCTCATGTTCCCGTAAATTAGTTAATGTGACTTTTTACTTTTATTTTGTCAGTGCTAGCGGCGATTTTTTTCAGCAACCGACTTTTCCCGTGATCAAATGCACGAAGATATCCCAGGCATTTAATACCGAAAAAAAGTACGGACTGCTGTAGTGTTTTGAACTCGTGACCATGTTGTTTTATTGCATTTTTTCAACTTCTGATAGAATTTGAATGGAAATGAATGCCTATGATTTTCAATGCAGTTTTCAATAGCCAATGCCGTTTCAAACATTTGTTCAAAATCCCCTAAGCTTTCAATTCTGACACAATAGAACGGTGTTGAGAGGGGGCGCAGCTGCATAACATTTGAGCCCCAAAATTCACTGGCTCAAAATCAAAATCAGTCTCTAATCCAAAACCATTCTCGGCTCAAATCTGCATTTGTTTCTATCCTACAGTAAGCTGCAGCTAGATTTAACATGACTATACCCTCTCTTCTTCAAGTAAACATAATCTTAAACGAACCTAACCGTAGGCATAATAAAAAGCTCAATAAAGACTTTATGCAACCTTCAAAGAAACAGAAATTTAAAGACAAAGAAACTAACCCTCCATTTCTTGAGGCTCTCCAGTGGAGCTTTCTTGTGCAGGATATTAAAAACATCATTCTGGGTTTCGTCTTCATCATCGCTTTGACCGAATCGCTCGTATTTCTCGCTTGAAGGAGATAATCTCGGGGAAATCTCCTCGCGTTCCCGGTACCGTTGGAGCTCATGACAATATTTATTTCCACGCGCGACAATCTTTATTTCCACGTGCAGGAGAGATGACACCGGTCACAATAATACAAACTACAAACCGCTTCCAATGTAAATCACAGCTTATCTTTAATTATTTAACACGAAAATCGAATGTAAATCACAGCTTACCTCTAATTATTTAACACGAAAATCGAACTAAGATCAGCATTTTTTCGGAGAGCGTTGTCTAACTGTTCTAAAAGCCCCTTTATAATACTTGGTCATTCAAATCTGATCCAACACTTTCTGCAGAGAAAAAATCCCCCCAAAAAACGCCAAAAGGCCAAAACGTAACGTAAAACTTGCGGACTACGGCTTTTACGGCGTTTTCGGAGCAAAACTTGGCGTAAAAGTACGGTATGACTCACATTAATGTGCTGTAACGGCTTTTCAAATTACTCAACGTGAAATACCTCCGATTCCCCTCTTCTCAACCCATCTCATATACCGACTCCCTGCACCAAATCAAACATAAAAAACGCTGCATCGCGCGCTTAAAAAATGAACTCGAGTTTACTGGAGCTGCTACACCCATGCGCCACGCGTTATTTGCCCCTGTTTCCGGGTGTCCGCCTTAACTTTAAGATTCAAAGAGAGAAACATCTGTAAACTAACAAAGGTCAAGTGTTCGATTGTCACTGAAATGCTTTAATGTGGACAATACCCTTTATGTCTCTCCCACGGCTTAGATTTACTAATTTTCCCCATCCATTGATTCTCTCGGCGATTCATTGGCATCCGGAATCCATATTCAGAGTCCCCTTCACAAGCACAATTTCACCTCGCTTCTGTAAAAAGCAAAAAGCACAGAACGATACGCAGCACTGCTTTTATGTTTTTTTATTAGTGTAACTCGGTTCGTCTTTAAAATTAATAATTATTTTTTATTAAATTGAGAAAAACGAAGGTTCGCGGAAGCTGCATAGCAGATTTGGACAAGATTTGGTTGTAAAACGCATGTTGCTTGCAGAAAGCCACCCAATGCTGATGATGGAATTGTGTTTAGCTCGATCAGTGAATTGGTTGAACTGCGCGGTGAATGATGGAAATTTACTGAGCCCCATGAGAACTCTATTTATGAAAATGAACGGACCACCCTTCCCCACTTTTCTCCATCATAAATCAATCAAGGTAGTTAAATCAATCAACTTTCTCCACTTTTTTCCAAAACAATCAGTTAAATTAAGCAAGGTAGTCTAAACGTTCTATGAAATGACTTTTTATATTTTTTGGGACATTTACTTTTAGATCTACAGATTTGAGTGATTATTTCTGCGTAATCCAAGTAGGCCAATGATTTTTTATATTTTCTAGAGACATTTACTTTTAGATCTACAGATTTGAGTGACTATTTATGCATAATCCAAGTAGTCCAGTGATTTTTTATATTTTTGGGGACATTTACTTTTAGATCTACAGATTTGAGTGATTATTTCTACATAATCCAAGTAGTCCAGTGACTTTTTATATTTTCTGGGGACATTTACTTTTAGATCTACATTTACATTTACTTTTAGATCTACATTTAGATCTACTTCTGCATAATCCAAGTAGTCCAGTGACCTTTTATATTTTATGAGGACATTTACTTTTAGATCTACATTTAGATCTACAGATTTGAGTGATTATTTTAAGTAGTCCAGTGACTTTTTATATTTTCTGGGGACATTTACTTTTAGATCTACAGATTTGAGTGACTATTTCTGCATAATCCAAGTAGTCCATTGATTTTTTATATTTTCTGGAGACATTTACTTTTAGATCTACATTTAGATCTACAGATTTGAGTGATTATTTCTGCATAATCCAAGTAGTCCAGTGACTTTTTATATTTTCTGGGGACATTTACTTTTAAATCTACATCTACATTTACTTTTAGATCTACATTTAGATCTACTGTTTTGAGTGATTATTTCTGCATAATCCAAGTAGTCCAGTGACTTTTTATATTTTATGAGGACATTTACTTTTAGATCTACATTTAGATCTACAGATTTGAGTGATTATTTCTGCATAATCCAAGTAGTTCAGTAACTTTTTATATTTTCTGGAGACATTTACTTTTAGATTTACAGATTTGAGAAATTTGAAAATCCATTTCCTTGGTCCTGTCTCATGGCTTTCTGATCAGTTCAGTTGGATATGGCTAGTGATTCCTTCAAATGGGGTATGTAAGCCGGTTTCATGGGTCAATCGCTCGCTCTGGTTGATTGGAAATGTGTTATAGGGCATTCATTATTGGCTTGTCTTCAGTGGCAGTAGTGTAGGTTCCATTGAGTAAGGTCTTAGCCGTAAGGTACCAGCACTTTAGACTCCCCTTCCGGTACGGTACTACTAGCACTATAGACACTAGCCGTAGTACTTGCCGTAGTCCGTAGTGTCAATTCCATGGAAACTTCCCATAGTGTTTGGTCGGGGCAGGCACAAAGTTGGGACGGCTAACAGCTACGGCTTCCGGCACAT
This sequence comes from Picea engelmannii, assembly GCA_009831015.1. Taxonomy (NCBI): domain Eukaryota; kingdom Viridiplantae; phylum Streptophyta; class Pinopsida; order Pinales; family Pinaceae; genus Picea; species Picea engelmannii. The sequence goes on from ML778936.1 coordinate 1,470,305, forward strand.
GGATACGGCACACGGATAGCTTTCGGAGAAGGGTAGCCTAGTGTGTAAGCACAGCAATGAAGGCGAACCCTCGGACGACCCATCTAAGATTAGGGGGGAGATCCCAAGTAGTGGTGACCTTGTAACTCTTCCACCTATGCATGTACCGAATGCTCATACGGGGAAGTGCACTCCTGGGTCTGGAACCAGGGAGCATAAGACCATCCATGCCAACATGCGTCCGCTAAGCCGAGATAAAATAAGTTGGATTATTTCTGCATAATCCAAGTAACCCAGAAATTTCCAACAAGCTGAATCCATTTCTGTCCATTTCTCCATTCATTGGTACGAATCCTGTGACCAATCGGACGGCGGCCGTTAGGTCACCTATAATTACAAACACACAAGGCCAGGATAAAAAACATGTGCAGGGCGTGCGACCCATCAACCTACTAGCAATGGGGGGAGAAAACATAGCATGTCGCAACAAAAGCTTGATTCGAGGCGTCAGCAGGACACACTTGCGCTGCTGGGTGATGCGGGGCCAGAATTTGTGTAGGCAACCGATTTATCTATCTATCGTAGTGACAGAATTTGTCGTAACCTCACCACAGTGTGAAGTAGCATTATGTGCGTCGGCACAAATGCTAATCCCTCGCTGCAACTAAATGATTTAGTACATTTAAGATCATGATTTAGTACATTTATGATCTCTGCTCAAATCTGCATTTGTTTTTATCATACAGTAAGTTGCATCTAGATTTAACATGGCTTTACCCTTTCTTCTTTAAGTAAACATAAATCTTTAACGAAGCTAACCATAAGCAAAACAAAATTGCTAAAAAAATGCTAACTAAAGATTTTGTTCAACCTTCAAAGAAAGAAAAATTTAAAAACAAAAGAACTTACCTTCCATTTTTTGAGGCTCTCGAGTGGAGCGTTCTTGTGCAGGATATTAAAATCATCGTTATGCGTTTCGTCTTTCTTCATCCTTGTGGTCGAATCGCTCATAATTTGTCAATCTTTGGAGGAGAGATTGAAATGCTTTAACGAGGACGAAAACCCCTTTATGTAGATACCTGCCCCTACCCAATCTTCTTGATATGAGGGTTGAGGTTTCCCCTAAAATAAGGGTGTCGTCGACAAACTGAGAGTGGTTGATAGCCTTCACTCCTGTTCCCAGAGAGTCCTGGAGGCCTGCTAATTCTTCTTTCATGCTCGAGCGTGCTGCTAAGAGTTTCCGCAACTAGGATATATAAGAGTGGGGAGAGAGGGCATCCTTGGTGGATGCCCATGCTAGCTTTAAAAAAAAGGTTGGTCGGCCATTCACCATTGGGGCTATCTAGGGGTATTCTATGGAGACTTGGATCCATTCTGTAAATTGACCATCAAACCCAAGCTTTTCTAGAACTGCATAAAGGAAGAAATTTTGATCTCGACAACAGGGTATGGAGGACACGTTTATATATATATCTAAAAAAATTATATATGAATTGTTTTTTAAAATTACACATACAAAAATGAAATTTAGCCATAAAGATTCATGTTTTGTTAGAAATTAGAAGATTTACACGATATAAAACTTTAAACATGTATGATGTAACATAAATGATAAATAAATGATTAAATCATGATTCATTATAAATTATAATTTATATTGTATAGTGTATACATTCTGAATCCTAAATCCTGAATCCTGATTCAACATTGTAACATCAATGATAATAAAATGACAAATATTATAATAAAGACTGAAGTTTGAACACACAAGAAATTAGAACCATTAGTTGCGCCTGCAACATTCTCATTAAGTCATCAAAATCAAAATGTGTTGCAATGATCATGATTCATACTAATAGAAGAATCTAGATAGTAATACCAAGTTAGAGTCACTAACACTATAGGTGAGAATGCCAATGGCAAATACAAAATAGACATAGGGTAGATACTAGAACCGACACCGTAGACGGTAGATGGAAGAACTGTCAAGACTCAGTAGTACTTGTTCTCCATGAAATAATCATCATCAATATTAGTGTCCTCACCACTGGTCTCCTCTCCATCCTCCTCCTCCTCTATATCCAATGGAATCTGTGCATCTGCTGCTGTGAAGGATGACCCCTCAAGAGGATCACCATCATCAAAAGTGACTGGCTCTAGCACTAGATCATTGAGATCCAAGTTGGCTAATGCCAACTCAAGACTATTGTCTAAACCCATATCATCAGGAAACACATCTCACATCTTTGTCTTTCCCTTCACCCACTCTTCTCTTTGCCTATAAATAAGACGGAGATTGTTGTGCACATACACCATTGTCTCTACCTTGGACTGCTCAAGCCTACTCTTCTTCAAACTGTACAAATTCCCATATGTGCTCCAATTCCTTTAGCAACAAGAGGATGAAGTAACCTGAGAGAGGCGCTGCATGGCTAACTGCTGTAGAAGAGGGCATGTTGCCCCATGAGTTACCCACCAAGCATAGGGCTTCTTAGCCCCCCTGCCTCTGAGCACATCATAGCCTCCAAATCTCCCAGTGCCAGTGGAAAACTCTATGAAGCCCTCCTCCACCTCATCAAGGTATGCTCTGTCCTAAAATAGTCGTCTAAATGCATCCTTCCTCCCCTGTGAAATCTCACCATCCATGTGAGGAGGGAATCTGTGTGAAGGCCCACAATTGAGCCATTCATTAGTATAGTACTTGGGATTCAATGAGTGAGCCAAGCAATGCAAATGTGTACAATTCTTATTCCACCTGCTAATAAGAATATCCTGTATGGTGTCGAATAAGGTGTCTTCTGTTGTCCCATACTCAGGGCACTCATGCTCTAAAACAACGGTCTTCACGGACTCAATCATGGAATACCACCCCTCATAAACCTCTCCTAGAATGGGCTTGTCCGTGTCTGCAAACCGCAACAAAGAGATGATAGGGTCCATGATCTTAAGGGTAAGATCTACCCTCTCCCACCAACCATCATCTAACATTGTATCCTTGACCCTTTTTGAAGAAGCTTGATCTGTCTTTCTCCAAAAAGACCAATACTTTGAAATAACCATGGACCCAAGAGCACTCTTGACCTCCCTCAACCTCTTAAGCATGATGAATGAGGAGGCAAACYGAGTATCTRCAATCTTCAACAATGATAGATRTGTRTATGCTTTGTAGATTGTGAGGGCATTGRTATGGTTTTGTACAAAATTGCGRATATGGYGTGCATYCTCAATAAGACTTCCCATCCATGTCACTTCCACAACAATAGATTTAAGTGCTAAATTCAAAGAATGAACAATGCAAGGTGTCCAAAATATTTGTGGATATTTAGCTTCCACAATCATGCCAACAACTTTGCAAACAGGTGCATTGTCTGTAATAATTTGCACACAAGAATCAACACCTACATCTTCAATAACCTTAATGAACAACTCACCCATATATTGTGCATCCTTGTATTTTCCAAGAGAATCCACCGCTTTCAAGAATACTGCTCCATTCAGGGAAGACACCATGAAGTTGATGAGTGGATGGTGTGCTGCATCTGTCCAACCATCGGAAACAATACTAACACCGGTTGAGGGCCATGCTGATTTGATAGGTTGTAGGATTTTATCCACCTCCTTCTTTGCCTTCACCAACAATGTGGTTCTAAGCTTCTTTGAATTAGGACGAACATATATGATTGGAGCTTGATCAATTAGAGCTCTACACATCTCAAGAAACAAAGGAGACCGCGCAACATTGAAGGAAATGAAGTTGAGATAGAAAAAGAAACCAATGGTAAGATCAACCTCTTCTCGCTTCTCTCGCTGAAATATTCTATCCATTGGACCAGTTGCCCCCCTCTTTCTTGCTTGTTGAGTAACTTGAGTTGCACTCCCACTCCCAAATTTAAAATTGCTAGATGTCTTCTTCAAGAATGGAAGCGGATCATCATTTTGGATTTTCTTGGATGCTGCTGCTGCCACCTTTCCCAAGCCAATAGCATCCTCTTTTGCCATTTATCTTTTTTTGGATGCACTCACTGATTTACATGCTCCAAGTCCACAAGGAAGCCCCAACAAATGGCCTTTAACTCGGTAATAAGTGCTTGTAAAATCAGTATGGAAAAAGCCACATGTCCACAAAACATTTCCACCCCCTTTTGCCTTGGCCCCATCTCCTTGTGTCTTTGTAACATACTTCCACAATGGATATTTGTTGTCTTGACTTTGTTGTTTTGTTGCCCTGTTGATTTTTCCATCATTTGAAGCTTCACTTCCGGCTCCACTTGCAGAAGATGGGACACTAAAAGAGGGTACTGAATTTGTTGGAGGAGGAGCAACATCAACATTGGGATTCTTCCCTTTCCTTTGCCCTTTTTTTGTTGTCTTTGATGATTGAGCCATTAGTTTTGTTGGAGGAGGAAGAAATATCACTGTTGTAGCAAAAAACCTGCAGTTTGGTCCTCAAATCCACTTGGAAACACTTGCAATGCTCTCAAACCTACACAAAAATCTCTTCCTTGCTCACCAAAATCACCCACACCGTGACCTGTTGAGAAAACAATGAGAAAATGAATGAGAAATATGATTTTTAGAGGGGGGAGGCCTCCTTTTTCCGTGACACGTGTTAGGAAATCGAGACACCATCCTAATTCGTGTCCGACATGAATTTAGGTCGTGTCACGTGTGAAGGACATGACCTAAATTCGTGTCGAACACGAATTAGGTCAAATCCGTGTCCCCACGTCATATTTGAGACACAAGGAGGGTTTTCAATGAATCATGTTTCATAGCCTTTTCCTTTTGTGCTATATTCTGATAGATTGCTTCTTACACCAAAACAATATTATCCAAAATTTGACGGTTGGCCAGAAAACCCCTTTGGTTGGTTGAGATGAGGGAAGAGAGAAGGGGCTTGAGATGGAAGGCTATGATTTTAGAGATGATTTTATAGGAGGAGTTGCAGAGGGATATGGGGCAAAATCTAAAAGGAGGAGGGGTTAGTCTCCTTAGGGATTAGAGCGAGAAAGGTTGAGTTGGTTGCTCCACCAATTTTATTTTTCTTGAGAGTATAATTAACCATTCTTCTTAAATTGAGTTTTATTGTTTCACTGAAGGCCTGGTAGAAGTGAAAGGAGAAACCATCCGAACCTAGAGCTTTGTCTTTTTCGAATCTCCAAAGCACTCTTTCTAACTCCTCTTCTGAGACTTCTTTTTGAAGATTTTTATCTTCTGGGTTAATATTTATTGTGAGGTGTGTTGACCCTTAAAAACTCAACGATGAATACTGTGCTCGCAAATGATTTCCAGGTGGGACCCCTTGTAGACTTGTGACGCTATGATGGATGATGGTACTAGCACAGTTTTCTACAATTCAATGCTTCAAATCATGGTTTATAATGTTATGTTGACATAAGATGGTTGGTTGTTTGATGCATGGCAATGATATCTTTGATGATCACTCTCAAATTATATTAATACTGCCCTATGGATGAAAGGATTATTATAAGTTTGGTTTTGATATTGCCATTAAATATGGCATCAATTAGTTTAATATGATCTTATTACAAGGGATAATATTGGGGCTCTTTTAAATTAAAGGATTATATACAAACTCTAATGTGGTATTATTGTGACAAAGAAGGGTGAACAAACCTTTGCTACTAGACTTATGTGCCTTATTGGATGTTATATGTTGAATGCACATGGGTTAATGTTATAGCACATTGTTATTTTGGAGAGTTTGACATTACAACGGTGGTGCACTATGAAATATGGATATGTCAATGGTTATGTGGTTGATTTTATGCTTAGTGCTATGGTGAATTGGTTGGCTCATACATTGAATCGAATGAGGTTGGAGGGAGAAGCGACGTGCATTTACTGCACATCACTCAAACAACCCTTGAGGCCCGTCACCCTAGTCATACTTGCATTTTGGTTTTGGTTCTGGTGGTTGTTGATGCTCCGTGATTTTTTGTTGTGAAGAGGCATACATTCTAACTCTCTTCCTCACGCAGGATTTTCCAGGTATGGTTCCTTACTCTTCCATCCATGATATTTTTTCTACCCTTCGAATCAATTTTTGGCTCAGGATTGCTCGCGGTCTATGTTTTTCTTAAGCTATTATTGGATATTTGAACTGTGTAATTGGTGTTGTGTGTATGTATATATATATATGCGCAAATCAACATATTTATGTTTGGCATCTTTCCTAGTTGTTTTCTATCAATCCACAATATCAACAATGACCCATATATATATATATGCACAAATCAATATCCATCTTATCAAAGGATTTTTTAAGCATAGAGAGATTCACATCTTAAAATTTCTTATCCCTCTTGATGCTTAATAGATTTGAGGTTAAGATGGATCTACATTGTTTTGCTAACTTCAAATGTCGAAAATATTTCAACACGTAATCAATTTGAACCTTGGTTGTACATAGAGGGATTCAATGGGTAACATGGTCATTATCAATACTTATACTTAGGGTCATGATAACCATTATCAATACTTATACTGAGGGTCGTGACCTATCCATAATATGGATTCTTAGGGACTTAAAGGACTAAAATTCCTAGAAAATTTGATCAGAAATTGCATCACACTCATAGCTCCCTACAGAAATATATCTTGGTTGGGATTGAGTTTGCAAGGTCTTATTATCATCCCCACCCAAATCAAAAGCATTTGGTAGGCACGTGAAACCATTAAATCTTTCTTGAAATGGAAGCGAGAATGTTTTCAAACAAGCCTATCTTCTAACCAACATTCTATTCAGTGGTCTCCAATCATATTGCATGATGGAAAACCTCATACTTAAGCTTAGTGGTTATTATGCTTGAGGTTGTTCATACAAATTATTAGAATAATCTTAGATATCATGAGACTGGGTTCTCTAGCTTAATCTAGAGTTAGATTCATGATTACTCACACAAATTTAATTATCTTTAGTTTAAATCAAGTAACTAAGCACTAGACTAAATGGTGGAAAGACCGCAAATGTAATGCCTTGAAATCCTTCCATAAAGGTAAGCATGTCAATATACAAGGTTTATGTTAGAAGCTCAACTAAATTAGATATGGCCTTTAAAATCAAAATATATAACCTTGCCCTTTTAGCTTGAAACATATGGAATGCTTTAATAGATCACATGAAAACCTTGTTTTCCGAATTCCTTATTATAGGCATTCTAGGTGTTAGTGAGTGTCTTATCTACTTTGATATCCCCCACGTTAAGTGTTGTTTCTGCAATAGTCCCAAATCACTCAAACATATATTTTGGTTGTCACTTTGCCAAATGGGCATCCCAGTGGGGTTTGTCCTTCTGCAATAATCTTTACCCACTGCCCATTCCTTGGAAATCAACTCTTCTAGGTAAAAAATGTCAGTGGTCTATCATGTTCCAGTTAACTTGGAAACCTTTGTTTTTTCAAGGAAAGCCTCATAGGATCCCACCCTTTTCCTCGAATATCCAGATGGAGGCAACTCAACCACCAACAACAATAATCACTAGTAAATATAAGAGATTTGACTAAATTTTAACCTATGACCTACGACTTCCTTGTCGACAACATCCCCTAAGAAGATGCTTCAACAAATTGAGCTGCCCTTGGGTTGTTAACATGGAAACTTCTCAAGATGTAGAATCTTTTTCTTATCTAGAAGAAAATAAATAATATTATACATGGATTTGATGCTTATAGTCAACACAAGTAAACAACAATTGTACTACACAAAATATTTAGTAGGAAAAACATCTCACCACACACCAAAAATTGCACTTTCACTGAGGGGTCACAAATCCTTCATCTTGAAAGGACTTGCACATGGCCCCACTCATTTTGTACCAGCATTGATGCAAACATGAGAAAGCAACCATTGTTGTACACAAAATATTAAATGGGCGAAAACTTCTCATCATATTACATAAATCAAACTTCAAGTCAAACTTCATTGAAAAGGGGGGCACGAGAAACAGACTGATTTACACCGCAGCCCACTCTTCTTTCATGATGAACATATAATAATAGTGTGAACATTCTTAGTGGCAATAACTACAAAATGTCAAAATATAAATGGTTGTCTTTACGAGCAACTAAAGTAGTGAACTTTGACATAATTACACTGTAATGACTTATTTAAAGACATTGAATTCCTTTATGAAGAACCAATATCACCGCCTTACTCGAATCACGGACATTGTGTTGTTAAGACCTGTTGTTGTACGTGTTAGACGAAAGGATAAATTGACATATGAGCTTTATTGATGTCGATGGATATCCACTTTACCAACTAATAATAATAATTAAAGTTATAGTTTAATTTAACGTAAAATTGATACATGAAACTTTTTATTTATTGTACCAGAATAAAATTTTCCTTTGTGACATAGGAAACTTCAAAGAAACCCATATTATTAAAAGATGGTGACGAAGAATTCCTCTCTCAACTTGTAAGATATGAAAATATATGGTGAAAATGTACTCTTACTTTCGCAACTGGTAAGATACGGAATTTTATGGTGTCGATGAATCCCTGATTTACCAATTTTGACGGGCAAATTGCCCGTCACGGGGGAATTTGATCGTCAAATACAGTTAAGTTTTTTTAATAACCGTCAAAACCCGCAGAACGGTCATTGAAGTCGGGAAAACCGTCAAATTTGACGTGCTCACGGGTTTTGAAATTCCAACCCTGGTGGGAATAGCCCAAATTCGAATATGAACCGAGAGTGATGATAAAATCCAAGTAACATGTCCAAATAGTTTAGTCTAATCCCGAATCCCTAGAACAGTCGTATAACCAGAATCGATTCCGTTCAAAGAGAATACCGAGATATTCATGTAGATTTCATCCAACCGCTTGAGAAAGAAAAATTAAAAGATTGAGAGATTTACATACATACCCTCCATTTCCTGAGTCGCTCTGCTGGAGCTTTCTTTGGCGGCGGGATATTGAAAACGTTGTTCTGCATTTCGTCTTCGTCGTTATTGTTGTCGAACCGCTCGTAATTCTCCCATGACGGAGATCGTCTCGGGGAATATCTTCTCCCGTTTGCTGGGCAGCCGGAGCTCATGACGATTTTTTCAGGCGCGGGAGATATGACACCGATCACAACAGTACAAGTATGAATCTCCAATGCAAATCACACAGCTTGCCTTCAATTTTTTAACACTAAAATCGAACTAATGTCGCCATTTTGGGAGCAAACTTGGCCTAAAAGCACAGTATGACGCGTAAATAAAAATATCTATCAGTGACCTGCGCCCTTTTAGATCCATCTTAAATGATATTCTCAGATCCTTCCCGACATTGGGCGATTCATTGGCTTTTGTTGTGCATATTTAAAATCCCCTCGGCTTTTTGATCACTTATGCACGACCGCCCTGGTCTTTTTTCAAATGTCGGAGTTGTTTCGTACCTTCCAAAGTTTAATGATTATTTAATCCAATTTAAACTGTTGCCGAGGTTGCTTGAAGAGATTTAGTTGGAAACGTGATGCAAAGAGGGCTACCCATACTAGGTCAGGGTACTCTTTTGTACCAATTTTGTAATAAGTTTGAAAGTATCATTACACTCTTCATGTTTTTAGGCTTAACTCGAAGCCCTTGCAACATATTTATTATGAGCTTAACATGTTATTTATGGGAATTGAATTCGGGTTAGAAGAATAACAATCATTCCTCATAACCATCCAAACTAAACTCAATTAATTTAGAAAAAAGTTTATATTCATAGAAAAATATTTCAAGATATTATAAAATGCATTATAAAATAGATATATTCGGAGTTTATATTCATAAAATTTATTTCAAGGTGTGTTATAAAATACATTATAAAATAGGTATATTCGATCATTTACTAAAAAAAAAAAAAAGTATATTCATCTTGTAATTAGTCAATTATTATGATGATAAGAGACATTATTCTCTTGTGGCTATTTCCATTGACTTGAGTACGAAAATAGATTTAAACACAATTTTGGTTAAAAATTGAGAAAGGGGAAATGCAAAGGAAAAAGGATTAGTAAGGACTAAGGATTGAGAATGGTTTAATGTAGCTTGATGTGATTTATGCATATGCTAAGGTGACTGTTAAAAAAACTCCAATATATTTATAAACATGATCTCATTAGGATAGTGTGAGAGTAAACAATGTTGAACACAAATGAAATTAAGGAGTATTAATCTAGATAAATAGGTTAATAGTAAGATTAGGTTTGCAATTGCATGCCATTTTTAATTTGTAAGGAACCTGGTCATATTGTGAAACTTTAACATGTTAAAATAAAGAGACCAAACTGGTCACTTTGTGCAACTTCAACATGTTAAAATAAAGAGACCAAATTGGTCACAATGGATTAATAAGACAAAAGGGAAACTACTATAAACAACAATAAGACCCAATAAAAGCTTTGGAAGATAAGATCGGCAAGAGGGAACAAACTTGAAGAGATTTGTAACGTGGCCTCCCTAATTTCTTCTTTTACTTTTTCCCTAAGAGAAGAAATTAGGCCTCCCTACAAAAAATTTCTTTTGGAAAGACTCTCAGACTCTCTCGTGCAAATCGCAAAGACCAAGTCTCTCTTCTCACTCTCCATACTTTACCATTTGTAGTGTTTCTTCAAATCACTTTGACCCGTCAATACACAGTATCGACACATTACCTCTTTCTTCACCTATACATAGCGTATTAGCAAACATCATTCTTCCTCCGCCGATACATAGCGTATCAATGAACATCCTCCTTCCTCAATCGATACAACCAATATCAACGAGTTAGTAATTTCCTCGTCAATACTTCGATACCATCAGTCCTTGATCACTGATACACCGACAAACTTCTACTAAACTTTGCCAACACACATAAATTTATCACCAGTGAAGTTTGTGTGACCAACGTCGGTGCACCAAGTATGTTCACACAACTGTCCTTGACACACGCAACCTTACACTGACGTACTTCCTCCCATCTTCGTCAATATATCAAGTATCGACGAGGTTCCTCTCATCTTTTTCGATACATCACATATCAACAAACTTCCTTCCTTTCTCTTTGATACATAGTGTATCAGCAAGGTTCGTCTCTCTCTTTGACACTTTCCTTGTCGACAAGTTTCCCTCTTCTGTCGTCGATGTGCCAGTAGAAAGATGTTGAACCCACATCGACATTGAGTGTATCAGCATTGATCTTCTTTTCCTCGCTAACATAGACCTTGTCAGCAACACACACCTTCATCTTGAGACCTCTCCTGTTCTCCTCTAACTCAGATCCTTCTCATTGCGCCCGTCAGTTAAGCTCCTATCATTTCCAATTATTAAGCTTTCTACGCCTTATTGGATAACTAATGATTTATCTCCTACCTCGCCTGATCTACTTCGTGTTGCAAATGTAATTAAGTTTGTTTGTGTTCCCAACAACTTTCATTATGCATACCATACCAGTGTGTTTACGTTTCGTTTCTTGATTTTATGAATAATCGTGATCATGAAAGTGTTGTCTATCATCAGGTAGGTTAACTACATCATCTATAAGACTCACACTGGATCTGAATTGCATCTTAGAAGAAAATTGGTCCTCCCAACTCCTAAAGAGGGTCAAGTGCTCCAAACGTTAGTTGGTTATTTTCACGGGATTATATTTATGAGCCCCTGATAGATGACCTAATCACCAATGGATAAACGAAGAAGCCTATATAACACAAATAACACAGGAACTGACAGAACTAAATTATGGAAAAAAACAACAAGAGCGAGACCCAAACTTTCATTAAAAACGCCTTTGCTCACAATTTTGGGGCATTCTTCGAAGTGTATTTTTCATCCATGAAGCAATCCAACTGCAAGTTTTACACAATTATGATTCCAACATAATTGGTGGAATCAAAATCCGAGGCCTGGAAGTGTCAAAATGATCAGAAGGGATTTCTATCCCAAGTCATCCTCGTGAGTCATAACATCGTTGGAATGTTTGAATGGAAAAGTAAACCATTTGACCTGAAGCGTCTCTCCACGCTCTTCGCGTCACAAAACACAATACTCCAATTGGACGTTGTATGAGTAATTTATGAGCCTTTGAGATCTTCTTCAACAAAGTGATCGGTCAACATCCTTTCTTCCACATCCACACCACCATACAAAGTTGCTTCTGGTAAAAAAAAAGGCTCAATATGATCTCTCCTCATAATGATTCTGTTGCAGCTCCTTGTGAGCATACAACAGATTGTGGACATTGTAAGACACATAATCTTGCATATTATGCACATGTCTAGGCAAAGGAACAACAAGTGCACTATTTAATAATTCATATAGGAAGATTTCCCATTCAAGGACTTCTCTCTATAGACTACATGAAACTTGTTTTACCATGTGATGTTCTATTTCACTACAGGAACAAGATGGAGTTCTCATTTGGAACAAAGAGTTGGAGACCTGGAGATGTTGTACAAGGACAAGATAGTCTATAAGCAAATAAATCTGCTTTGGGGCTACATGTGCCAGGTTGCTTTGATAAGATCCTTCCCATCAACCATTGTTTATTGCAACATAAAACTGCAAATCAGGTACTAGCAATCGTGCAAGAGTGTTGGCAACATCCAAATTAAACGTATTAGCCTATGATGTTCATACTCACGACGGATTCCTCAAACATCTTACTTTAAGAGCAAGTGGAGATAAAAAAGGATTGCCAACACTAATGGTCAATTTTTTAACATCATCTTACAAACCAAAGTTGTTTCAACCTATTGTGTGGAAAAATATTGATAATATTCCAAAAGTGGTGAACATTGTAAACAATATAAACACTTATGTTGGAAACACATCAATTGGAGAAGAGGAGTATATATTGCATGGCAATTCAACTATAACAAAGTGCTTACGAGGACTTGTGTTTGAAATATCAACAAATTCCTCCTTTCAAACAAATACTTATCAAGCAAAGAAACTTTACCAACATATAAAAGCAGCAACAATTTTGAGAAGAGATGGATCATAAATAGATTTTGATTTGTTTTGTGGCACTACCACCACTGGTCTTACACTAGCCAAAAAGATAAAGTATGTCTATGGTTATGAAGTGGTTCCCAAGTTGTGGCAAATGTTTGTCAAAATGCATAATGAAATGATATTCAAAATGCTAAGTTTATTGAAGGAGATCTAAAGAAAATTGGTGATGATTTTGGGAATGAATTTCCTTGTCCTGATATTGTTATAATAGACCCTAATAGGTCAAGCACACATACAAAGTTGATTCACTTTCCCTTGAAGTTGTGGGCATCACGCATCATGTATATGTGTCCTGTAATCCTGCTACTTGTGCCCCGGACCTTGACTACCTTTGTCATGGATTTCCAGAGTCGAACATGCTAGGATCCTACCAACTTAAAGGTGTGCAACCAATAGATATGTTTCCCCATACTCCACACATTGAATGTGTGTGTTTTCTTGAACTTTGTTGATAAATGAGGATATAATAAGCACGCATAAGGACAGTAATAGTCACAAAACAAAGTTCTTTTCTCTAGATTCAAATGAAGCCAGTGAGTCAATTTTTTAGCTGTGGTAAGACTATTTGGTTACAAGGCCATTTGGGCACAGTTTTTGTGGAACAATTCCCTTTGTGATCCATGATCATTAAGTATGGGTAGATAAATTTCATGCCAATGATCTAATGACATTTGCAAAAATAGTAAGGTTTTGCTTTAACAAAACGTTCTATACATATTCACCTGATTAAGTAATCAGAACTTAAACTTGTAGAGAGATGGATGGAAGGTTTAATATGCAAATTTTATCATTATGGAGTTAGATATGAGGATGATCAAAACATGTGCCCCCTCCATGTTACTCATTTTCAAACGAAGACATATGTCCTTAAAACCCAACATGTTTTACCTTAAGAAAACAAACTCATCTGGAGAACTTGAACGCATAGGCGCCAAACTCACCTAGAGGAGATATTGGGAACGTCATCGATGCACCTAGAGTTGATGCAGGGAACTGTGCCGATGAACCCAACAACAATGTGAAGAACAACTTTGATGAACCTGGCAGTGATGTGAGGAAGTTGGTCAGTACTTAGGCAAGTTTAAACATTTAGTGAGAAAGGAAAGTGTTATGTAAAATGGGTTGCGAGTATGGCAAACAGACTAGATGCAGGTGTACCTTGGGTCATGTGTCAACAAAGTGATGCACCATGGAATATTATAAATGCATATAATGGTTTCTATTGTGATGGTTTCAAGCCAAATGCATATGAAAATCTAAATCTTTGGACCGAGGATTGGAATGGATGGTTTTCAACTTAGGGTGGTTAGAGTCCTCCTAGGCTTGTAGAAGACAATGCTTTCACAGTAGCTCGATTCTTCAACGTGGTGTTAGATTTCACAATTACTACATAACAAGTTATGAATATGATGCTCCAATTGATGAATATGGTATGTTGAAGCAACCTAAATGGGGGCATCTGAAGGATCTTCACGCAACCATAAAACTCTATGAGCCGACTCTAATTTTTGTTGTTGGAGATCCTTAGTATATACGTCTTGGTCCTCAGCAAGAGGTACATGTATATAAATATTCTGGAGGATCCAAAGTTGTAAATATAATTATAAGGAGGAAGACAAAGAAATGCTCAACATTTCTTGCTAATATCAACAGTCATTCTTCAACTACTGTGCATTTCAAAGGAAAGGTGTTTCATTTACCACCTTGTTCTATCAACATATTGCCTGATTGTAAGCATGTGGCATCAACACTACAAATTTTGGATCTCAAACACCCATCGTAAGCATGAAAAGGAGGCCTTCTCTTCCACGAGGAACCTTTGATTATGAAAATCTAGAACTTGGAGTAAAAGATTCACGATTATCAAAATTGTTGAGTGAATATAAAGAGCCAATTGGTGGAGTGGGGAGGGGGCCCATGGCCCATGCACCCCCCTCCATGTTACCCCTTTACAAATATGTGTGGACCCCAAAATTCACGAACACATACATGTTAAAGTAAGCAAGGGCCGCACCCACAGAATTTGTGAGGAAGAGCGTCGATCACCTGGAGGAGTTGAGAACTCCAACGTCGATGCTACCCAACATCCATGTGAAGAACTAGTCCAATATTACCCGGAGAACTTGTTAGCAACTTAGCCAACATACCGAATCACTTGTGAGAAAATTGTCTGGTACACCCGACAACGATGTGATGATGGAATCTGGTAAGCAGGATTAAGTCGAATGTTTCAATATCGTTTGGATGTTTGATTTGTTTGTATGAAGTGTCGTGTATATTTGTATGTAGTGGAGAGGGAGGGGGCCCAACTCACGAGCCCCTCTACATGTTAATGTTTGAACTTAATGGGGTGGAGAGGGGACATGGCATGCCACCCCCTTCCCCCTTTTAATATAAACTAAACCATAACATATAACGTGAGAAGGAATTCATGCCATGAATGGGTGAGGTAGAATAGAAGGGTGGGGACCACCCCCCTTTTTAATAAATATTTTTTTAATTTCTTAACTGTTTAAACATCAAATTCCCCCCCGCCACTCTTAAACTGAAATCGAACCAGGTGCCATCACTTGAAACCAAACCTATGCGAAACAACTTGCTTTAAGTCCACACACAACACATTGACGGCATGAAAACGTGAACTAAGTCTCGATATCTCAACGATCACTTGTGAGTTCTTACAATGAGATGCGACTGGAGCTCCTCTTACAATTGTGAGGCATACTCCTAGACTAGTAACTGAGGAGCATAATCAAAATTTAAGGAAACCAATCTCACCAGAATAAGTTGACCAAGCGGTCCAGGAGATGCCAAATGGAAAGGCCCTGGGCCTCGATGGCTTCACTGTGGATTTCTTCAAAGGTTGTTGGGATGTGGTTAAACATGATATTTATGATATAGTGGAAGACTCAAGACACTCGGCCTCCATCCTTAAAGCTATGAACTCCACCTTCATTACTCCGATCCCCAAAGAAAATGAGGCGAGGACTCCAGATCGTTTTAGATCGATAGCTCTTTGCAATCTGGTGTACAATATTATCTCAAAAGTGATAACAAATAGACTGAAACCCATCCTCCCCATCCTAATCTCAAGGGAACAACTAGGCTTTGTGGAAGGTAGGAAAATTTTGGACAACATTTTTCAAGCTCATGAAATAATCCACACTTTGAAAAGTAGGAAAAAAGTTGGCATGATAATACAACTGGATTTCGCCAAAGCTTATGACAAATTAAGTTGGAATTATATGACTAAAACAATGGAAGCCTATGGTTTTGATAATCATATGAAACAATGGGTAATGACCCTGGTATCCATGACAAGTTTTTCCATTTTGGTCAATGGAGCCCCAGCCAAACCTTTCTAACCTTCCCCGGGCCTCAGACAAGGGGATCCTTTATCCCCCTTCTTGTTTATTCTTATGATGGAGGGGTTGAGTCGAACTATAAAAGCCGCAATTGAAGAAGGAACTATAAAAGGTCTACAACTATATGAAGATTTTCCTACAACCACCCATCAACAATTTGTGGATGACACAATGCTACATGGAATTCCAACAATCTCGGAGGAAACAACTTATTAGAAAATCTTAGCTGATTTTGGAGAAGCCTCAGGTACTGAAATAAATCACTCAAAATCTATGATGTACTTCTTCAACACAAACATTGCAGTTCAAAGGAACCTTTCCAATGTCATGGGATTTGAGAGAAAGACTCTCCCAATGAATTATTTGGGTGTTCCCTCAATGGACAAGGCAGGTAAGAATACAACCTAGGAAAGTATAATAATCATACTGCAAGACAGGGTCAAAAGATGGACCTACAGAACCCTAAATTTTGCAAGTTGTCTAATCCTCATTAAGACGGTTTTACAAGCTATCCTAGCTTATTTACTGTTGGTTTTTCCATCCCCAAAAGGAATATTACAAAAAATCAGATCTATACAGAGGAATTGCTTGTGGAGAGGAGCAGAGGATAAGAAGAAATGGGTTCTGGTAGTCTGGGAGAAATTATGCTGGCCAAAAAATAAAGGTGGGCTTGGTTTGCAAGACCCAAAAACGAAAAACGGTGCTTATGGGGCAAAACTTTGGTGGAGATGGGTAAAAAACAACTCAGTTTCGTGGGCCAATCTATGGAGAGAAAAATATGCCCTAGACAATTCCCCTTGGGACCTTATTCGATTCATAGGTACATGAGATGGATCAACCATCTAGAATTTAGCTTGGAGAAATAAAAATTGGATTAAAAATCATAGTTTCTGGGAAATTAAGAATGGTCAAACTGCGAGATTCTAGGAAGATGCTTGGCAACAGGAACCTAGGGTGGAAAACCAAGACAGAGAAGGCATTAAACAAGAGTTTCTCGGGCAAGGAAAACTAAAAGTAGGTCAGTA
>ML778937.1:0-43784 GCA_009831015.1 Picea engelmannii
TGAAATCAACTTTTACTTATTAAACTTAAAAACATAGACAAAAAAATAAAATATATTTAAATCTCTTTAGTTTTCACAAGTTAATTTTTAAATCAAAATTGAGTCAAAGTGATTTCAGGTGTCCAGATGCTCATCTGCTTGAAAAAGGAAGAACTATTTTACAAAGAAGTTCCCAAGTATTTAAAATTACAAATAGTATTAGAAAACCAACTAAAAGTTGTATTTTTTTTTTATTAAATTATATATATATGTGTGTGTGTGTTTGTTTAAAATTTATTCATAAATAGATTCAGCTTACTGAAAAATCTATGAAAAATTAGGATTATACAAAAATAATCACTCAAATCTAAGATCTAACAATTTTTTACTGAATTTCAAACAAATGTAACCTAAAAATTAATATTTCTTAATTTCATAGAATGTTTAACCTATGGCTAAAAAATTAAGTAACATTCAATTTGAAGTTCTTCAAATTTAATGGAGAATAGCATTAGCTTGAAGGATAAACCTTCTTATCTTGGTTAGTCTTGGTTAGTCTGAACATGGTTTACAGTAGTGAATGGGGTGAAATTTATCTGAATGGAACATAATGTTCGCCCGGCATGGCCATTGCCCTAGCGTTAACACTCTTTTTGAAATTTATAAAACGAATTTGTGCTGCTTTCTATTCTTTGCTCATTTTTCGACTTTATTGCTCATAAGTTGAAATTTAAAATGAAAAAGATGCACAACTCTTTTAAAAATACACTAATATACTACTCGGATGTTTTTACATTACCAGATCTAAGCATTGCCAAAAAGATATGAATTCAATTCCTGGTTACTACTAGGATGTTCTTTCAATACCAGATCTAAACATTGCAAAAGAGATCTGCATTCAATTCCATATGATTCTTTTCATTAGTATCTGAAAATTGGATCATAGAGTTTCCATTCAGCTCCTTGGCTGCTTTATCTTCGTCTCTCACCAGCTTAACTGTGGCATTGCCTTCAGTCAAACATTTCACATTGTAAATATTATTTTCTCCATAAAAAACATTATCTCACTGCCAAAGGCAGCGCGATTTTCTTGTACTAGGTTACTTTTAATTTCCAATGCATCCTCTTTAGAAACCCTACTTGCTTTCATCTTCTTCTCTTCCTTCCCGGGCCTCATTTTGTCAAATACTAGAACCATTATTAACTGTTTGATTAACTGTTTGTATATCAAAGTAGCAATGATAAATTTTCAGGTCTGGATTATAATTTACAAGGAAATGACTTACTGCAAGCCCAATGTTCCAAATGGCTTTCTTACCTCCACCGTGGGGTCTAGGTCTATTTACAGGAATAACAACACTCCTGAATATCTGTACTGTTTCCTCCTTGACTTCTAAGCTGGAATGGGTCGAAAAGTAAGAGAGCTCCACGGTATGTGGGCATTGCTACATACCGTAGAAACTAAAGAAGAAATTGGACAGAGATTCCAAAGTGCGCTCTTGTAAATAGAACCTGAATAGACCCTACAATGGATCTAAGAAAAGCACTAGGAACAATATGCCTGTTGTCAATCGTTTCCATGTAAACTTTAAACCAGAACTGAAAATTTATCACTACAACTCTGATATACAAAGAAAAGAGTTAATATTGGTCTCGGAATAGAGAAAATGAGAAAAGAAACCCTGGAAAGAGAAAAAATGATATACATTGGGATTTTGACAACTCTGATATACAAAGAGTTAATATTGGTTATGGGAATAGAGAAAATGAGAAAAGAAACCCTGGAAAGAGAAAAAATGAGATGCATTAGGGTTTTTACAACTCTGATATACAAAGAGTTAATATTGGTTCTGGTAATAGAGAAAGAAAAGAGAATCCAGTTTGTTAATACTCATATTCATTTTAAATGGAGAAAGCAAACCATTATATAGGTTTGATTTTTAAGTCCTTTTATCATTAAAAAAAAATGAACAGTTTTAGTAGATTTATTAATAAAATATTATATTTCTAATTTTCTTAACAAACTTCTTAATAAAAGTAGAAAACTAAAAGTGGTTAGTTAAAAGTAGAAAAGTAGAAGTGGTTGATTGAGATCTATTTTTTTTGTTAAAAGAAACTAAAAAATAATTTTTTGATAAATTTATTAATTTTTTTGTTTGTTTGTTAAGATTCAGAAGTATCTAAATAGTCAAAATCATTAGTTGATGCACTCTAACCACATCAACTCTAAATATGGTTGGATTTTTTGTCCACAAAATTTCAAATAGATAACTTTAACATCACACATTATCTTAACAACACACTCCGTCACAATGTCCTACACATCCAAAACTAAAATATTACATTTCTTAATCAACAAAAAATATAATAAAAAAACTGAACAACAAAATATAATAATAAAACTCTAGTACTAACTAACTTAACAAAAATAATCCACCATAAAAAAAATTAATAGGTTAAATTAATAGGTTAATTAAAGTCCAATGTCTCAAAATAGCAAGAAGGTAACAACCCCTTTAACTAATTTCCTCAAATAACCAAAATTTTCGGAAAGAAAAGTCGACAATTCTAAACAATCGCCCTCCATAAAATAAAATATCACATACACCATTATGGCTTGGCTCCACGATTTAGTTGATTTAAGAAGTTGTCCCATTATAATATGACTTTACCCCCTGCAACGATCATCTTTGACTGAAGTGTTAAGATTACAGCTCTTTGACTGAAGTGTTGGAAAACTCGCATAGCAGATAAAGAAATGTGTCTATATATATCTTCTTTTGGATGTCAAAAGGGGCTCCACATGAAGTGTTGGAGCTGTGCCTGTATATATTTTCCTTTTGATGTCAAAAGGGGCTCCACATGGAGCAACGAGCTGCTCCCATTTAGAATGGAATGGGCCTTCATGGTTTGTGTTGAAACTTTATGAAAAAAGGGCCTTTTTTATTACCATAATATAATATTTACTTTCTGTCTTTTTCCACCATGGGTAAAATGTAAAGGGATGTCCCCTTCCTTAGAGTAATTTTTCCTTGATAGGGGTAAAGGGGTGATCCCTTTATTAAAATATTTTCACATTTTATTTATTTATTTTTCAATCATTTTGCATATAAGTTCACATTAACGAATATGTTAGTAATATAATCCAATGATGTTATGATCAAATATTATTTTTTTATCATTTTGCATATAATGCATATAAGTTTACATTAACGATTATGTTAGTAATATAATCTAATGATGTTATGATCAAATTTTCATAAAAATGTATATGAAATCATGAGATAAGGAGGTAGTACTTAGAAGTATCATCACTATCCAATCATCAAGCGATTATGAAAATGCAATACTAATTCAATCAATACAACCACTAAACTAATGAGGATGTTAACACTAAGAAACAATTATAGTCATCATTAAATTCATAATCCATGAAGAAGGACCACTATGCTTGAACATCTTTAAGCTAATAAAATTCCTCAAGTTATCTCTAATTGTCATTCATGTATATGATTGGCAACATGGTTCATGAATAAACTAGATCAAGCTACTATATAGGCTATGACCTATCCTCAAAGAGATTAGTTAATTTGAAACAAAAAGAAGAATTCAAAGGCACTATTGCTTATTCAATAAGGGGGCTATGACCTATCCTCAAAGAGATTAGTTAATTTGAAACAAAAAGAAGGATTCAAAGGCACTATCACTTATTCAGTAAGGGTTAAAAGACTAAATTTTTCCAAAAGTTGCATTAACGAATTATGCCAGGAAAGTATGGGACAATTTAGAGAGTGCCTATCAAGGCACAAACAATGCAAAAATTACAAACTTGCAAGCTCTTAGGAGGAGTTTTGAGAATTTGAAGATGAAGGATTATGAATATGTTCACCAGTTTATGACTCACATGATGAATGTAGTAAACCATTTAAGAACACATGGTGAAGATATAATAGACCATAATGTTGTTGAGAAGGTTTTGAGGATTGTGACCGTCAAATTTGATGTTTTATTTGTTTTCATTGAAGAATATAGCATAGTTTTCCATAGATGTGTTGATGGAATCCCTTCTATCTCATGAGACAAGGATGAGCATGGATGATGATTCCTTGGATAATTCCTTCAAATTAAAGGAATATATCAACATGGCAGAGGAAGAAACAATGGAGACAAGGACTGATACAACAAAGTCAACTCACAAAGAGATGGTAATTCAAGATCAAATCAAGGAGATAAAACACAAAAGAACTCTTAACGCTTAAGGGTGAGTGGCAGAGGCCATCAACAAGCAATATGGTATGAAATATCTAAAGCTCAATGATATTGTTGTAAAAGTATGGGAATTATTCCAATGAATATAGGAAAATGCATGAAGACATAAATAAAAACAAAGATAATTTTAAAAATACCTTTGAAAGTACTTCTAAGTCTATGATTATCACTTGTGGTGTTTCCCAAGATAGTAACAAAGACCTTTGGTTGCTAGGTAGTGGTTGTAGTAACCATGTGATGAGAAATACGAATATTTTCCCAAGCCTAGATAACTCTATTAATACTCAAGTCAAATTGGGTTATGATGTGGTTGTTAATATTGTTGGTAAGGGTATAGTCAGTGTCCTTACTAAACAAGGTGAAAAGAAAAACATTTGAGACATATATTTAGTCCAAGGATTAAAACATAACCTTATGAGTGCGAGTCAACTTACCCAAAATGGTTATAGATTTATTTTCAACCACAATACTTGTACAATCCTCGACAAATTTTCTAGAAGGAGTTTGATTGCTAGAATTGAAATGACCAAGAATAGGATATATCCTTTCACTATGACAAATGCCAATCAATCAACCTCATTTTCCCTAAAAGTAACCAATGTAGACGAGTCTTGGCTTTGGCATTTGAGATTTGGTCACTCGCATTTTGGAGGAATAAATTTCTTGCAGCAGAAGCATTTGGTTAAAGGCATACTAATCATGCATGAACCATATTGGAAAAACAATGCAGAGATAATTTTCCAACTAGTGCATCTCACACGGAAAAGGAGTTGGTGAATATTGATTTATGTGGTTTGATGCAAACCCAATATCTTGAAGGACACTTTTATTTATTGATATTCATTGATGATTTCAATTGTAAGACTTAGGTATACTTATCGAAACTCAAATTTGAAACCTTTGACAAGTTCAAGGAGTTTAAAGACTTGGTTTAAAAAAAGAGTGGTCAATATATTAAAATCTTGAGATCTCATGGAGGAGAAGAATATGAATCCAAAGAATTTAAAATGTATTGTAAACACTTTGGAATCAAGAGACAATTCATGGCCATGTATGCACCACAACATAATGGAGTAGTATAAAGGAAGAATAGAACAATCATGAACATGGTTAAAAGTTTGTTGAAATAAAATAATTGATCCAATAAGTTTATGGGCAAAGAAATCACTTGTTCTATATACATTTTGAATAGGTCTCGCAAAAAGAGTATAAAAAACAGAGTTCCACAAGAGGTTTGGAGTGGTACGGAGTACAATGTATCATATTTATGGGTTTTCAAATGTGTGGCATATGCTCACGTACCTTAACATCTAAGAAGAATATTAGATGACATAAGTGAGAAGTGTATTTTCAGAGGTTATAGTGAGAAATCCAAATAATACAAATTGTATAATCTAGTCACAAGAAGTTTATAATAATAAAATATGTAGAGTTCAAAGAGGTTGAACCTTGAAATATAAGTGTAGACAAAACTATGGTTATTGGAGTAACAATTCCTTATGGGCAAGTTTTTGTAGAAGAAGAGATTGAACAAGTAGGAAATTAAGATACACAAGCTCAATCATGTGTCAGGGGTACTCCAACAAGGACTCCAAGAAACTCTATTCAAGGTGATTCATTAAATCCAGCACGTTAATCTACTTCTAGTCCTCGTTCAAGTAATGGTGTCATCCCAAACACTAGAATTACTAAAATTCTGTAAGAAATTTACGAAGAATTAGATAACCATTCAAATTTTGCATTGTTGTCATGTCATCCTACATTTTTTAAAGAAGAAGTTAAAAAAAAACATTGGGTCAAAGAAATGGATGAAGAAATATATTCCATAGAAAGGAATGATACATGGGATTAGTAGATTTTCCTAAAGACAAAGATTGTGTTGGTGTGAAATGGGTTTAGAAAACCAAATTTAATGAAAATGGCAAAGTTGAAAGATACAAGGGAAGACTATTAACAAAGGGGTTTTCACAAAAACTTGGAATTGATTTTGGAGAGGCTTTTTCAATATTGGGTAGATTAGTATAAGCGATAGCTGCTCAAAAAAAATGGAAGGTATACCAAATGGATGTGAAATATGCATTCTTAAATGCCATTCTCAAAGAATTTTGTGTGGAGAAATCGTGAGGGTATGAGATAAAAGGATAGGAATATATTGTATATAGGTTTCAAATAAATCTCTCTATGGGTTCAAGCAAACTCCAATATCTTCTTAGAATATGATAAACTCTTATTTGATCATCCATGAATTTAATAGAAGCAACAATGAACCCACTCTATATACAAAGGTAAATCAACAAGGGAAAATTTTAACTACTTGTTTATACATTGATGACATGATTTTCACTAGAAACCTTCCAGTAGATGAGATTAAATCAACAATGAAACATGAATTTGAGGGGATACATTTGGGCTTGATGAATTACTTCCTTGATATAGAGGTAAATCAGTTAGATTCTTGGATATTTATATGTCACATAAAATGTGCACTGAACCTACTGAAATGATTTAGAATGATGAATTGCAAGGCAACACTCTATTGGAATATTTGAATTAGTATGAGAACTTTTTACCACTTTTAATCACAATTACAAACTTCAAATTTATCGATAGTATTCAACATTTTATCATTAACATTCATTATATCATCATCAGTATATCAACATGAGAAATTAACCATAAGGAGTAACAACATCACATCAAACAAATAGTACACCAATATTTACGTGGAAAACCAAATGGGAGAAAATCACAGAATTCTTTCTTATATATCAAAGATTTCATTCATTAGAAGCACCAATTCCCCAATTTCTTGACTACAACTAGAAGGAGTTTCCAACCCCGTATTTATAAGCCCCAACCTAAAGGAAGCTACAACTCCTTGAAATTCTCTTGATCCAACCAAAATGAGGCTACAACCCCCTGATTCTATGGCTCAAACCTGAAGGAGGTTGTGACCTCCTTTCCTTTCCCCATCGTAATGCCATGAAATATAAGTGTAGAATATACTGTCACAACCATAGTTATTTCCATAGATATATCAATCAACTTGTAATCAACCTCTCACCATCAACCTATATCCAATCTATCACTGTCTCATCAACCTATAATTGTATCCAATCTGTCATTGTCTCCTCAACTTGTAACATGTGACTACATCCAACTTGTGTACCACAACATGTACCAAGATAAGTGCATCAACCATGCACCAACACCTGTACTAGACCAACTGAATCAATCATGCACCCAACATGTACTATGCACATCAACCATGTAGATCAACAACATACCATGTACCAAAATGTGTCTCATCATATGTCAACTCAACAACACGATGCCAATGTATGCATCAAACAATGTATCCAATACTTGCCTCAAGTGAGTACCATAACAAGTATCATAACAACAACAATGAGTAGTGAATCGTATATCAAACCATGTACCATGTACAAGTGCATCAATTATGTATAGAACCTATACCATATACCATACCATCGAGCATGTAGAGGTATGTACCATAACATGAATAAGTTACCTCAAGATTCCAAACAATGTCCCTCATGCATATGCCACCATACAACAAGAGTATACATAAACCAAGTACTAACATCCCAAGATGTAAACCATAACAACTATGTCATGTACTAAACCATATATAACAAAATACCTCACTCAATCATGGAGCCAAGATGTGCCTCAATCATATATCAAAACCATACCATAATCTTTAAAACAAGTACACAAAAATACAAGTACCCTTGTAGTTGACCCGATTCACTAAAATGATGACATGTAGGGTTTCTTCTAACATTTCCCCAAAATTCTCTTGTCCTTGTGGGACTAATGCATCCTGTCATGCGGGGCCTCGTGTGATGACTACTATGTAACCTACAGGGGCCTCATGAGACACATTATCCTAACCTGTGAGGGCCATCCAAATTAGGGTTACAAAAAATCCCTAGCACTTTGCAGCTTTGAAATTTTTTCTCTTTTTTGGCACTGTCTCCACTACCTCGGACTTGTCGTCAGATTCACCAATAGACCAAAAATAGACCATAACAATCTCACAAGATAAATATTGAATGTGTGTGTATGTGTACTTATGAATGACTCCTTGAGGTGTATTTATACATTTCCTTAGTACCGTCTTTCTTTAATCTTAGGGATTATTGAAATTTCTTGTTGCAACCACTTTACCCTTTCAATAATGACTTGTAACTAATTAGTGGTTTATTTCCCATTCTTCGAGGCTTCCAACTTCACAAGGCTATAACTCCTCAACCAGGAGGAACTACGTGGCATACCAGATATCACCAAAAATGGCACGATGAGTAATATCCATCCATGAGTGTCTTACCTACATTTGCACTGTCATTCATGTCCATATTATTTGATCAAATTTGGGTTCCATGACCATACATTTTGGGTTTTCAGACTTCTACAAGGCTTGACATCAATGAAAACCAATATTTGAACAATCTCCCCCTTTGGCATTGATGGAAACACTAATGTCATGGAAACACTCATGTTTCTACACGTGCTCCCCGTGTGACCAATGCTCCCCCTGTATGCAAGTTTATGTTATTTCTTTCCATTTCCATGACTTGGTCTCTCTCTTCATTTCTATGCTTTGTTCTTTATCTCCCCCTTTCACATCAATGGAAAAGGGAACTCTTCTTGGGGCTGCCCCCCTTGTCTTCATGCCTCTTGCTTCCTCTTCATTGTGCTTCATCATGCAAATATCTGATGTATATGAAAAACATTCAAAATGTTCTTTACTTTGACTTCTTCATGTCTTCGTCTTCTCTTCCCCTATCATATTATTCCATATGTCGTGTAGATCGCTGTGGGGTAGAAACTACTCCAACTTTTTGTCCAAGATACTCAAAAGTATCCCTCGAAAGAGGTTTGGTGAAGATATATGTAATATTATATTTACTCCCAATGTACTATAGATTGATGTTCTTCTCTATAACATGTTCCCGTAGAAAGTGAAACTTGATTAGAATGTGATTTGTCTTGGAATGCATCATTGGATTCTTAGAGATACTTATAGCACTGGTGTTATCACAGAATATCAGAACATGATCATCATATTTCACTTGTTAAAGTTTTGGTATGCTCTTTTAACCACAGAAAATGTCACATCATTGTCACCCAACCATAGGCATCAATTATTCCACCCCTGAGCACACTAACCTTTTCTTAGATAGAATGATTTTGGAAAGTCCACACTAGAACCAATAGTTAAAACCCTAACCAAAAATACCATTTTTGAAACAACAACACAATACCAATAGAACATACC
Source organism: Picea engelmannii (assembly GCA_009831015.1). Classification (NCBI taxonomy): domain Eukaryota; kingdom Viridiplantae; phylum Streptophyta; class Pinopsida; order Pinales; family Pinaceae; genus Picea; species Picea engelmannii. Next base: position 9,554 of record ML778937.1, read on the forward strand.
TCTACTAATAGAAGAATACCTTTACCAAGAGAAACACATAAGAGAGATACCAGAAAGACTGATATTACACCATGACAACTATTGCACCACCCTCTCCAGACTTGCACCTCCTTATGTTGTAATTGTAGCTACTACTCCTCAGATTTGCACCCTCCTTATGCTGAGTGAGTGTCTGTGAGTGTACAAATGAGATAAGGAATCACCTTATTTATACTTATTCTTCCAGTGAAATTTCCCCACAGAGTCGACCTATCTTTTATGGAAGATATAATTTACTTTGACTTTATCTTGCAGGACCGACTTCTGTTTCTGGGGTTTTCTATTTATTTATTTATTTTCTCTTCTAGGGTTTCCACACATATGTTTAATGGTTCTCTTACTTATGTAATATTCTATTCTAAGTACAAAGGTTACACTTGGAGGTTAATACCTCTCGTAACTACCAAAACATCAACACTCCCTCTTAGCTAGGGAGGTATTAACTAATATTTTATTCATGTAATGGTCTCAAACACATCCATCCATATCAAATGGCATGGGAAAGACTTACATCCATCCATCTCACCGAAGTATCAATATCTCAGCATACTAGACAATTTTACTAGAGTAGTTATGCATAATAGACTATTGGCATGGGAAAGACTTACATCCATCCATCTCACCGAAGTATCAATATCTCAGCATACTAGACAATTTTACTAGAGTAGTTATGCATAATAGACTATTTCACTAGAGTAGTTATGCACACCAGACTATTTCACTAGAGTAGTTATGCACACCAGACTATTTCACTAGAGTAGTTATGCATACCAAACTATTTCACTAGAGTATCAATATACTAGACTATTTCACTAGAGTACTTGTGTACCATACTATTTCACTAGAGTAGTAGACATGCGTACCAGACTATTTCACTAGAGTAGCAGATGTCCAACACACTAGGTTGGCCCTCTAGTTGTCCCAGAGGCACGCCCTCCCTGAAGGATCTGCATGAAGCCTCCAGCCACACAAACCGGTTGGGGATCCATAGCTAGGAAAACACACTCTCCCTGAAGGATCTGCGTACACAGGATTCTAATTGGTTCCACAGTCAGTTCCTAGGCATGAAATTTTTTTTTCCATAGTATACCATGCTTCTATCGGGAGTCACATCTGTAACTAATCACTCCCTCTTACTAGGGAAGTCCTTTTGGACCACACCAAGCTTGTCTCTCAACTACAAAAACTTTACTCTTGAGAGAGGCTTGGTCAACACATATGCTATATTCTCATCTATAGCAACATAGTAGAGCTTCATTGCTCCCTTCTACACCATATCTTTGATATAGTAATACATGGTGGCATCCACTATCTCTGAAGAAGCATCACACAACAACTTCAAATTCGTCACCATTGGAGTAGGAATGGATTTGAAATCCATCATCCCAAATATCTTTAGGATCTCTACTGCATACTTTCTTGTGCAGACCCCCCTACTCTCCTTTGGGGTTGCATGACCTCCCAATCAAGGATCTTACTATCTTGAGTTGAATTAGCTCTTTCGGGCCTTTAGTAGCCCCTGGAACGAATTGTGCAGGTCCCTCTTTGCATGTGACCTCGAGTTGTGACCCAGAGCTTAACATTGAAGCGCACTTCGGGCTTTGGCGTTAGTTGTTTTTTAAACAATGGTAACACTCTTCTCCGAACCCCAAACCATGAACTTGCCAAGGAAGATCTATAGTTATCATTTCTCCCATAGCCAATGGCAGTGATCCATTCAGAATCTAGACATTGGGACTTTTCTATCCCTCTTACCACTTAAAAAAACTTCCGTAAGTTGTTGAACACTAAGCTGCTTGATCAGCGCCCATATTTTATCTTCAGGTTTCGATGATTTTCTTATAGAACCTTTTTTTCTACAATCTTCTCGAATCGCCGAAAAGCACCTTTGATGAGTCTTAGATCGAAGGTCCACAGAATTTGATCGGACAAACAATCTAGATCAATATTTTCATCTTTGATGATTTATGTAGGTAGTTTACGCGACACAACTCCTTGTATCTTCCGACGCCGAAATTTCGAACAATTTCTCCTCCTAGATAGCTTACCCTCTGAAACGAATGATGGTTCGCTCTTCAGTTTTTGAAAAATTTGATGTTGTGTTGCCCCTTCCTTCTGGATAGTTTCTTCTCTGAAATGAGTGATACGCTGACATGTATCCTCCTCTGGATCCACGGCCACAATCTTCTCTGCTAGATCAGGCTTTGGAGATTTTCACCCTTCTATGCTCCAAATCCTTCGATTCATGAAGTTCTGAAGGAACCCACAACTAACCATCATGCAAATTCTCCCATATCTGATGGTCTGGAATGATTTCTCTTCCTTCCAAAGTGATATAAAGCGTTAACTAGTTAAACCTTCAAGGCTTCATTCGCTTTGAAGATTTTTTCCCACTATCTCTCCTGAGATTTATCCCTCAAACCCTTTGACTCCTCAGAGGGTTACTTCGACACTTAGTCAAACTTCAAATTTGTGCACTCCTTGCAATAGATTCTTTTGCAAGATTTAGATTCTTATGGGTGATTGTGCAGACCTTGCAGCAGTCCCTTTGCACTCCTTGCAAATGGAAGCTTCACACTATCTCTTCTGGTCTTCTGAGTCGAAACAAAGTTCGTCAATGCACTACTTGCGGATGATATGCACACCTTGCATGAACTCAACAAAGAGAAACAATTTGAAACTTACTCCAATACTTCACTGCATTACACATTCAACAACATAACTCATTCATTCATGAAAACAAAAAATAACAGAGAACTATAAACCATAGCAACACCATGCATTTGGATCAATTTTCCTTTGTTATATTCATTCAAAATGTAAATGGATACAACCATGATAAACCAATAACTAAAAATTCAACAACAACTAAATCACAACAATATCCTACTATTTTGTAGCAGCCTCATTCGGGCATACAAAACCTCTATTTATCCTAGAGCGCCCCTAGGGTTCCCCCTGAATACTCATCTTCTCGAAAAAAAACTAACTACTACCTAAGTTCTGTAACATTCAAGACTAGGAGTGAAATTCTCAGATGACTCGTGATCATTCATCTCCCAAGCATTTGACCTTCCTCAGTTTTCGATCATTAAAAAAAAATGTTTTGTAGGAAACAATAGCGTTTAAGATTATGAAATGATTTAAAGGTGCACTAAGGCGTTGATTTGTCTCTCCATGCGTGCTTGATGATGATGCTCCTGCATCATACTCCCTTATACAAAAGTTAATGGACTCTTATCCATGAGCTCTTGCACTAACTTTCCATGCTTCTGGATATCAACATCATTTTCCCAACTGGCATCTTCTATCAATTGTACTTTCCACTTGATCAAATATTCAAAATAGGTCTTCCTCCTGATCTTCTTTCCAATCCTCTGATCAATGATCTTCTCCATCTATGGCTTCTCTTCTATAGGCATTTTTTTTACCCATTCAATCTCTTTTTGACCTTTTGTTTCTCCTGCTTCATCTTCATGTAAGGATACATGTCTCATATGTCGAATATTGGTGATATGCCCACATCATCTGGCAACTTGATCTCATAGGAATTTTCATCAAACTTCCTTAAGATCTTACATGGTCCTATCTTCTTCATCCTCAACTTGTTATATGTTCCCCTTGGGAACCTTTCTTTCTTGAGATGTGCCAGAACCTGATATCCTACTTCAAATTGAACCTCTCTACGATGTTGATCAACTCTGCACTTATACTCTTGGTTAGATTTATGCAATTGTTCTTTGATCTACCTATGGAGATTTTGTATTTCTATAGCAAAATCTTATGCTCCAATGCTTCTGATCTCAGTCTGTTCCAAGTCTCTCAACTCATCTACTCCTCTTGGCTTCATTCCATATAGTATTTGGAATGGGCTATTTCCAGTGCTCATGTTTGGTGAGTCATTGTATGCAAATTCTTCTTGTGGAGGAATCTGATCCCACTGACTATGATGCTCAGTGACTAGACTCCTCAATAATTTTCCCAAACTTTCGTTCACTGCCTCAGTTTTTCCATTTTTCTGAGGGTGATAAGTTGAGATGAAGAACAAATATGTCCCCAAATTCTTCCATAGTGTTCTCCAGAAATAACCAATGAATTTGGTATCTCTTTCTGAGACAATACCTCCGGGTAATCCATGAAGTTGAACAACTTCCTTGAAAAATAAATTTGCAACATGTGTTGCATCACTAGTTTTTTGGCATGGGATAAAGCGTGTCATATTTAAAAATCTATCCACCACCACAAATATGGAATCACATCCTCTTTTTGTTCTTGGCAGTCCCAACACAAAATCCATGCTTATTGCATCCCAAGGCCTCTCTAGTATTGGCAATGGTTGATATAATCCAGTGTTCTATCTTTTTCCTTTTGCATGTTGGAAGATTCTACATATGTTTGCAAAAATTATCACTCCTGTTCTCATACCTAGCCAGTAATTTGAACTGCTCAACTATGCAAATTTGTTATCATGGCCGAAATGTCCAGCCAATTCTCCCCTATGATTTTCCTTCAAAAGGTTATCCCTCATTGATCATTTTGGTATGCACAAATGATTTCCTTTGACTAAGAATCCCTCTTGAACCATATACTATGTCCTCTAGATTTTGTCTCTCAGCACATGGTTTGCACATGCTTCGTATGCTTCCTTGAAATCTGGATCATCACTGTACATTCCTTAAGGTGTTCAAACCCTAAGGTCTTCACTTGAAACTCCTACAGAATCAAATATCTCCTGCTTAATGAATCGACGACTTTGTTAGCATTTCCATAAATATGTTTATGACAAAAGTAAAATTCTGCATAAGCTCAATCCACTTTTCATGTCTTTGATTCAATTTTTCATGTCTGGTTATGAATTGTAAATCATGGTTATCGCTATACAAGAAAAATTCCCTTGGAACAAGGTAGTACCTCCATTTCTTCAAGGATTGAATTATAATATAAAACTCTTTATCATATATGGAGTACTTTCTCTTAGTCTCATTCAGCTTCTCACTGAAATATGCAACCGGTTTATTATCCTGGCTCAAAACTGCTCCAATTGCAACTCCACTTGCATCACATCTCACTTGGAATGTCTTCCCAAAATTTGGCAAGACCAGAATTGGTCATTCTGTTATCTTCTCCTTCAATATATTGAAGGTCCTCTAATCTTCTTCTATCCATTTAAAAGGCGTGTGCCTCTTCTTCACTATGTCCATCATTGGTGCACAAATTCCACTGAAATCTCTAATGAACTTCCTGTAGAAACTCGTTAATCCATGGAAGATTATTACTTCAAACATACTCCTTGGTGATGCCCATTCTTTGATTGCTTTCACCTTCTCTAGATCCATCTTCAATTAATTTGAAGAGATCACAAAACCCAAGTAAATGAGTTATGTCTTCATAAAATATGACTTCTTCAAATTTATAAACAACTTCTTCTGTTGTAGTCTCCTCATTACTAATGTCATATGTCTCAAATGCTCCTCTTTAATCTTAGTAAACACCATTATATCATCCAAATATACAACCACAAACTTGACAATGAAATATTTCAGTATTTCATTCATTAGCCTCATAAAAGTACCTGGGGCATTTGTTACGCCAAATGGCATAACAAGCCACTCATACAACCCTTCATTTTTCTTAAAGGTTGTTTTCCACTCATCACATTTCCTCATCCTTATCTGGTGATATCCACTTTTCAAATCTCTCTTAGAAAAGAAATTTTATCCACTTAAACAATCCATTAAGTCATTTATTCCTGGCAAAGGAAATCTACACCTGATGGTGATATCATTAATGGCTCCCGAGCCTATACAAATTCTCCATCCTCCATCCTTATTTGGACTCAACCCAATTGGAACTGCACATGGACTCAAGCTTTATCTGACCAAACCCTTGTCTAACAATTCTTGGACTTGGTTCTTTACCTCCTCATTCTCTTGAGGTGTCAATCTGTATGCTTCTTTGTTTGGCAGACTTACTCTTGGTATCAAATCAGTATGATGGTTAATACTTATAATGGGTGTAATGAGTTAGGAAACTCATCCACTACTATGTCAAAACAATTATCCAACAATTCCTTAACTTATTCAGGCAAATCACCCATAGAAGTACTTGTAAGGAAAACTATGGGTTTCCTCACCACAAGAAATTGCATCTCTTGTTCCTTCTTGACTTCAATCAGGAGTTCCTTCCCACTCATGAGAAGTATGCTTGTGTTGGATTCCTCCTTTACTTTCTTCTCTTCTATTGACAGCACCATGTGTTGTACCATTCATTTCCAAAATGTAAGTATTTCTTCTCCCATCATGAATGAAATTTCTGTCAAACTATCATGGTATCCCCAACAAAACATGACACACATCCATGAGAATTACATCACACATAATCTCATCTCTATATCCACCTATTTTAAATTCAACAAGGAATTGCTTAGTTACCATTACCCGGTGTCCTTTCTGCAACAATGAGACTTTATATGGCTTCATATGTGCAATTGTCTCCAACTCCAATTTCTCCACCATCTCTATGAATAATAGATTGTCAGTGCTCCCACTGTCAATTATCACCTTGCATACTCTATCTTCAGTCTTGCAAGATGTCCTGAATAAACTGTTCCTCTGCGCTGGTTTTTCAGCTTCTGGTTCTTGCTTCAAGAGAACATTTCTGAACATCAAAGATATTCCATCTTCTGCTCCTTCTTCCTCAACATTCAGCTTCTGAACTTCTAAAATGTGAGCTTCACCTCCTTCTTTATTTTTCTCGGGACATTCTGAAGACATGTGTTCTATCTTTCCATAGGCATAACATCTTATCTCTCCTCCCTTTCTTCTTCCTCTTACTCTAGAAGAACTTCTTCTACCACTTTGTCTTCCTCTAGTGATTCGAAAAGATCTTTTACACGACTATGGTTGAGTTATTAAGCATGTGTTGATTAACCAATTAGGAAGATTAAAGAAACAAAAAGAAGTATAGAAGAAATGTGACATCCATATCAATATGTATTTAAACCATAACACAATCCAAACCATAACACAATTTTTTTAATTTTATATAATAATATTATTAATAATAATAATTTATTGTTAAGGTGTATTCAAGGTGTTGGACACTTGGTGAGGCAGTGAAGACACTCCTTAATGTTAAAGTTACATGTTCAAAACCTAGGGAACAAACAATCCAGCCATGTTAAAGGTTGATATGGACAAACTAGCAAAAAAAAAAAAAAATTTAAGATTAAGATCAAATTAGATATCAAATTGATATATGAGATTTTTTTTTATTTACGAGATAAAAAACTCCAAAATTTTAAAGAAGAAAAAAAAACACATTATAAACCATCATACCTCAGATTAAAAAAAAAAATATTACATATATTTTAAAAATTATATTTAATATAAACAAATATTTAAAAATTATATTTAATATCCTTTTATAAAATATTCTAAGAAAAAGGTATTCTTTATATACTATTTTATTTCTATAAAATAGTTTACAAACTCGTTTATGTTTATATTGAAGTCTTTCACATCTTAACCAAGACCACCTATATTTCACTCTAAAACTCATAACTATTAATTTTTACTAATCTATGTATTTATTAAAAGTTATAATTATCCGTTTGTTTCTGAATGTTTTTACTGTAAATAATAACTCATTTTCTGACAGTTTTTCTCCCCAAATTGCTTTTTGTAATTTTATTTTGATAGGGAATTTGGGGAATTTCTGCAAGCCTAATGTTCTAAATGGCTTTCTTACCTCCACCGTGGGGTCTAGGTCTATTTAGAGGAACAACAACACTCCTGAATATCTGTAGTGTTTCCTCCTTGACTTGTACGCTGGAAGACGGAATGGATCGAAAAGTAAGAGAGCTCCACGGTATGTGGGCATTTGCTACATACCGTAGATCTCTGTTTCTTTTGGATCCATTCCTTCTTTGAGCTTAGAAACTAAAGAAGAAACTGAACAGAGATTTAGAAGTGTGTTTATGTGAATAGACTTTATCATGGATGTAAGAAAACCACCAGCAGAGATGATTTTAAGGATAGAAATTTATTTTAAAATGTAAAAACCTTTGCGAATCTTACAAATCCTTCATATGCCAACTATAAATGATTGGCGATGTTTCTGTAAAAATATTCAAATTTCTAAGGATTTTATATAGTTTTAATAAAATTTTGGCGATTTTTAGGGTAAAATAATTTTATTCTATAGAATTTGGGCGAATCATTTTTAAAATAGTGAATCTCATTTTTGGAAAAACCATGAAAAATTAACCCATGAGCTAAATTTAGCCCCTAAAACCAGAAACAATAGACCTGTTGTCAATCATTTCCATGTGAATTTTAATCAAGAACTGAATATTTATCACTATAACTCCTTGTAAAGAGAAAAAATGAGATGCATTGGGGTTTTTACAACACTGATATACAAAGAGTTAATATTGGTTATGGGAATAGAGAAAATGAGAAAAGAAACCCTGGAAAGAGAAAAAATGAGATGCATTAGGGTTTTTACAACTTTGATATACAAAAAGTTAATATTGGTGAAAATGAGAAAAGAAAATCCAATTTGTTAATACTTATATTCATTTTAAATGGAAAGAGAAAACCATTATATAGGTTTGAGTTTTAAGTTCTCTTTACCATTAAAAAAATAAACAGTTTTGATAAATTTATTAATAAAATATTATATTTTTAACTAACAAAATTCTAGTACTAATTAACTTATAAAAAAGAATCAACCATAAATAAATTAATAGGGTAATTAAAGTCCAATATCTCAAAATAGCAAGAAGGTAACAACGCCTTTAACTAATTTCCTCAAATAACCAAAATTTTCAGAAGGAAAAGTCTACCATTCTAAACAATCGCCCTCCATAAAATAAAATATCACGTACACCATTATGGCTTGGCTCCACGTTTTGGTTGAATGAAGAAGTTGTCCCATTATGATATGACTTTATCCCATGCAACGATCATCTTCGTGACGACTTCGATTAGCTACCAGCCCATCGTGTTAAGATTACAGCTCTTTGACTGTAGTGTTGGAAAACTCGCATAGCAGGTAAAGAAATGTGTCTATATATATCTTCTTTTGGATGTCAAAAGGGGCTCCACATGGAGCAACGAGCTGCTCCCAATTAGAATGGAATGGGCCTTCATGATTTGTGTTGAAACTTTATGAGAAGGGCCTTTTTTATTACCATAGTATAATATTTACTTTCTTGTGTTTTTACCACCATGGTTAAAATCTAAAGGGGTGTCCCTTCCTTAGAGTAATTTTTCCTTGATATGGGTAAAGGGGTGATCCCTTTATTAAAATATTTTCGCATTGTTTTTTTTTTTCATCATTTGGCATATAAGTTCACATTAACGATGATGTTAGTAATATAATTCAATGATGTTATGATCAAATTTTCATAAAAATGTATATGGAACCATGAGGTAAGTATGTAGCATTTAGGAGTATTATCACTATCCAATCATCAAGTGATTATGAAAGATGAAACATCAATTCAATCAATACAACCAATAAATGATGTTATGATCAAATTTTCATAAAAATGTATATGGAACCATGAGGTAAGTATGTAGCATTTAGGAGTATTATCACTATCCAATCATCAAGTGATTATGAAAGATGAAACATCAATTCAATCAATACAACCAATAAATCAATGAGGATGTTAACACTAAGCAACAATCACAGCGACCATTAATCACAGCGACCATTAAGTTCATAATCCATGAAGAAGGACCACTATACTTGAACATTCTTAAGCCAAGAAAATTCCCCAAGTTAACCCTAACTGTCACTCATGTATATGATTGGCAACAAGGTTCATGACAAAACTAGATCAAGAAACTATATAGGCTATGACCTATTCTCAAAGAGATTAGTTAATTGGAAACAAAAAGAAGGATTCAAAAGCACTGTCGCTTATTCAGTAAGGGTTAAAAGACTCAATTTTTCCAAAAGTTGCAGAAACGAATTATGCCAGGAAAGTATGGGACAATTTAGAGAGTGCCTATCAAGGCACAAAAAATGTAAAAATCACAAACTTGCAGGCTCTTAGGAGGATTTTTGAGAATTTGAAGATGAAGGATTATGAATATGTTGATGAGTTAATGACTCACATGATGAATGTTCAGAAGCTTTTGAGGAGTGTGACCATCAAATTTCATGTTTTATTTGTTGTCATTGAAGAATATAACACAGTTTTCCATAGATTTGTTGATGGAATCCCTTCTATCTCATGAGACAAGGATGAACATGGATGATGATTCCTTGGAGAATTCCTTCAAATCAAAGGAATATATCAACATAGGTAGAGGAAGAAACAAATGAGACAAGGACTGATACAAAAAGTCAACTCACAAAGAGATGGTAATTCAATACAACTCTTAACTCTTAAGGGTGAGTGGCATAGGCCATTAACAAGAAACATGGTATGAAATATCTAAATCTCAACGATATTGTTGTAAAAGTATGGGGATTATGCCAATAAATATAGGAAAATGCATGAAGACATAAATAAAAACAAAGATATTTTTAAAAATACCTTTGAAAGTACTTAGGAGTCTATGATTATCACTTGTGGTGTTTCCCAAGATAGTAACAAAGATCTTTGGTTGCTAGGTAGTGGTTGTAGTAACCAAGTGATGAGAAATGTGAATATTTTCCCAAGCCTAGATAACTCTATTAATACTCAAGTCAAATTGGGTTATGATGTGGTTGTTAATATTGTTGGTAAGGGTATAGTAAGTGTCCTTACTAGACAAGGTGAAAAGAAAAACATTTGAGACATCTATTTAGTCCAAGGATTAAAACATAACCTTATGAGTGTCGATCAACTTACCCAAAATGGTTATAGAGTTATTTTCAACCACAATACTTGTACAATCCTGGACAAGTTTTCTAGCAGGAGTTTGATTTCTAGAATTGAAATGACCAAGAATAGGATATATCATTTCACTATGACAAACGCCAATTAATCAACCTCATTTTCCCATAAAGTAACCAATGTATATGAGTCTTGGTGTTGGCACATGGGAAGACCCAGGGTTCAATGCTTCAATAGCGCACCAACAAAACCCTAACTACCGACCCTTTCGGCAACACCTGCAAAGTGGATGAAGTCTCACCTGAGGTAGAGGCAGGGGTGGTTGTAAGACTCATGTGTCTACTACCTATTTTGGACATAGATCTGTGATCACAATACTTAACAGAGCACTTAGCAATTAACATTCATTAGTTTTTACCCTTATTCACAACGCAGGTTAAAACCGTAATTATAGAACAATGAAGTATTCAACAAGATCTAAGAACATTTATTTATTCATCACATAGCATCAAATCATATCTAACATTCATTCACATCATAAGCACTAAGCTACTATATCAGATGCATTTAGCATAAAGATTATAGCACTAAGCACAAATCACATCCACAACATATCCACCATAATGAACAAAGAAACCATAACACAGGATATGTGGTTCACCCCAGTGTGGGTCTACACCCACCAAATCTTCTTCTTCTTTATTATATTATGTTAGTCTTCACACATGCACAAAGCTATAGAACCCACTCCACATAGGACAAGAGATCTGTGCGCACCTCACCAGATCCTCCTTCCCTGAGTTAGGTCATAGCACATAGCCTTCTTACATAGTCTACACACAATATTCTTACAATCACTTGCTCTTATCCCTACAAGTATTAACACATAGTATGCACATAGGCTCTAGATCCTCACTAAGCCGATTCCACTAGGTCTCTCTTCTTAATTACATCGCCTAGATATCGATTTATACTTTACAAATGGGGCCTAAACATGGGTAAACCCATGGGCCGACATCCCATACCCATTACATAAACCCTAAACCCAAAAATCCCTCAAAAGGGGGGCAAGATCCCATGATCTCCGCTTGGCCTGGGTGCCTATCTCCAACCAGCCTGTCAAAGTCCGAAAAAGTGGTCAAACATGACCAAGGTTCTCCAAAACTTGGTCAAGGGCCAACAAGCCCCCAACATTCACCTGTGAATCATCCTGAGTCACTCTGGTCTGGACAACTTTGCTTCGAAGGCCTTGAGCTACCTCAACTTGTTGCTTCGCGAGAGCCTCCTGCTTGGCGAACTCCTGGATGACTTTCTCTGTGACCGATCCTTCCAAGCATTGTTCCACTAAGGTGACTACTTGTTCTAGTTGTGCTCCTTGTCCCTCTATCTCCTCAAAAAATGTGAAGGCTTCATCCTGCAATGGCTGGAGCCTCTAGGTCACTTCCATGACTTTACTCTGGATGGCATGGACCTGTTGTTGAACAGTGCGCTATTCTTGTGACCTTTTCATTTTCTCGACTATTGACAGTAGCTTCAATTATTCTTGTATTGTCGTTGCTTGTTGCTTTACCTCTTGAAGTTGTGACTCCAATGTCCTTAGTTCAAGGTCTTCTGCAAGGCGCTCATAGACCTTATGCACACTTCGACTGCTAGGTTGCTTGCATTCTAAGGCCAATGCCTTGATTCTTTCTACTGTGCTCTTGGCAGTTTCTTCTCTCTGGTCTCGCACTTCCTACGGAGTGCCTGGCACTGCGTGCAATTTTAGTTCTTCCACTCTTTCTTGAAGTTGTTGAATAGCTTCATTGAGCTTCTCCACTTGAATTTGCATTGTGTCTTCTTCTATTTGTGCAAGGCCCGACACAAAGTGGAGTTCTCTAGTGGTTTCCTCATTAACTCCCATATGCTCCGCGAACAGTTGTTCTTTTTCTTTCTTGAGTTGTTCTCTGTCCTCTGCAAACTTTGTTTGGAGGTCATATTTCTCTTGCTTGCAACTCAATGCTTCTCTAGGAATTCCTTCTTTGCTTTCTTCAAGGCCTCTCTGGACTTCTCTTTTTCTTCCTATACACGATGAAGGAAAGCATTTGTCGCATCTACTATTATGCATAGCTAGGAAGGTTCATCTCCTACTTCTATGCCTTATGATGATGATGATGGCATTGTAGACACTACATGGATCGAGTAGAGGGCTTGTTGTACCCCTTTCAGCTCAGCCTCAATCTTGTCCCAGCAACAGAACCATTTGTTTGCACAGGGGTAGACCTAGGGTTCAATGCTTCAATACTGCACCAACAAAATCCTAACTACCAGCCCTTTCGACAATAGCTGCGAAGAATCTGAAGTCTCACCCTAGGTAGAGGTAGGGGTGGTTGTAGGACTCAAGTGTCTACAACCTAGCCGGGACACAGATCTGTGATCACAATACTTAACAGAGAACTTAGCAATTAACATTCATTATCGTTTACCCTTATTCACAACGCAGGTTAAAACCCTAATTACATAACATCCCAGTATTCAATAAGATCTAAGCACATTTATCTATTCAGCACATAGCATCAAAGAATATCTAGCATTCATTCACAGCATAAGCACTAAGCTACTATATCATATGCATTTAACATAAATATTATAGCACCAAGCACAAATCACATCCTTAACATATCAACCATAATGCACAAAGAAACCATTACACAGGATATATGTGGTTCACCCCAGTGTGGGGCTGTGCCCACCAAATCTTCTTCTTCTTTATTATCTGTTGTCAATCTTCGCACATGCACAAAGCTATAGAACCCACTCGACATAGGATAGGAGATTTGCGTGCACCTCACCAAATCCTCCTTCCCTGAGTTAGGTCACAACACAAATCCTTCTTACACAATCTACACACAAGATTCCTACAATCACTTTCACTTAGCCCTGCAAGTCTTAACACATAGTATGCACATAGCCTCTAGATCCATGCTAAGCCGATTCTACTAGGTCTCTCCTCTTAATTACATCACCTAGATATCTATTTATACATTACAAATGGGGCCTAAACATGGGTAAACCCATGGGCCAACATCCCATACCCGTTACATAAACCCTAAATGAAAAAATCCATCAAAAGGGGGTGAGATCGCATGATCTCCACTTCTCCTGGGTGCTCGTCTTCGACCAGCCTATAGAAGTCCCAAAAAGTGGTCAAACATAACCAAGGTTCTCCAAAACTTGGTCAAGGGCCAACACTTGGCTTTGGCATTTGAGATTTGGTCACTCTCATTTTGGAAAAATAAATTTCTTTCAACAGAAGAAGTTGGTTAAATGCATACCAATCATACATGAACTATCCAAATATTGTGAAAGTTGTATATTGGAAAAACAACACAGAGAGAATTTTCCAACCAGTGCATCTCACAGGGAAAATGAGTTAGTGAATATTGATTTGTGTGGTCTGATGCAAACCCAATATCTTGAAGGAAACTTTTATTTATTTAAATTCATTGATGATTTCAATTGTAAGACTTGGGTATACTTCTCGAAACTCAAATGTGAAACCTTTGACAAGTTCAAGGAGTTTAAAGCGTTGGTTTTAACAAAGAGTGTTCAATATATTAAAATCTTGAGATCTCATGGAGGAGGAGAATATGACTCCAAAGAATTTAAAACATATTGTAAACACTTTGGAATCAAGAGACAATTCATAGCCATGTATGCACCACAAAATAATGGTGTGGTATAAAGGAATAATAGAACAATCATGAACATGGTTAAAAGTTTGTTGAAATAAAAGAATTGATCCAATAAGTTTATAGGCAAAGCAATAACTTGTTCTGTATACATTTTGAATAGGTATCCCAAAAAGTGTATAAAAAATAGAGTTCCACAAGAGGTATGGAGTGGTATGGAGTACAGTGTATCAAATTTCTGGGTTTTTAGATGTGTGGCATATGCTCACGTACCTTAACATCTAAGAAGAAAATTAGATGACAGATGTGAGAAGTGTATTTTCAGAGGTTATAGTGAGAAATCAAAATAATACAGATTGTATAATCTAGTCACGAAGAAGTTTATAATAAGAAAAGATGTAGAGTTCAAAGAGTTTGAAGCTTGAAACATAAGTGTAGAAAAAACTATGACTATTGGAGTAGAAATTACTTATGGGCAAGTTTTTGTAGAAGAAGAGATTGAACAAGTAGGAAATTAAGATACACAAGCTTAATGGTGTGTTGGGGGTACTCCAACAAGGACACTAAGAAAATCTATTCAAGGTGATTCATAAAATCCAGCGAGTTAATCTACTCCTAGTCATCGTTTATGTAATGGTGTCATCCCAAACACTAGAATTACTAGAATTTTGCAAGAAATTTACGAATAATTAGATAACCATTCAAATTTTGCATTGTTTTCATGTCATCCTACATTCTTTTAAGAAGAAGTTAAACAAGAACATTGGGTCAAAGCAATGGATGAAGAAATATATTCCATAGAAAGGAATGATACCTGGGACTAGTAGATTTTCCTAAAGACAAAGATTGTGTTGGTGTGAAATGGGATTATAAAACCAAATTTAATGAAAAGGGTGGAGTTTAAATATACAAGGGAAAACTATTAACAAAGGGGCTTTCACAACAACTTGGAATTGATTTTGGAGAGGCTTTTGCAATATTGGGAAGATTAATCTAAGCGATAGCTACTCAAAACAAATGGAAGGTATACCAAATGGATGTGAAATATGCAATCTTAAATGTCATTCTTGAAGAAGAATTTTATGTGCAAAAATCGCGAGGGTATGAGATAAAAGGATAGGAATCTATTGTATATAGGTTGAATAAATCTCTCTATGGGATCAAGAAAACTCCAATATCTTCTTACAATATGATAGACTCTTGTTTGATCATCCATGAATTTAATAGAAGCAATAATGAACCCACTCTAAATACAAAGGTAAATCAACAAGGGAAAATTTTAACTACTTGTTTATATGTTGATGACATGATTTTCACTAGAAACCTTCCAGTACATGAGATTAAATCAAGAATGAAACATGAATTTGAGGTGATACATTTGGGATTGATGAATTACTTCCTTGATATAGAAGTAAATTAGTTAGATTCTTGGATGTTTATATGTCAAATCATCATGAGAATTTAACCATAAGGAGTAACAACATCACATCAAACACATAGTACACCAAGATTTACGTGGAAACCCAAATGGGAGAAAACCACAGAATTATTTCTTATATATCAAAGATTTCATTCATCAGAAGCACCAATTCCTCAATTTCTCAACTACAACTGGAAGGAGTCTCCAACCCCTATTTACATGCTCCAACCTAAAGGAAGCTACAACTCCCTGAAATTCTCTCGATCCAACCAAAAGGAGGCTACAACCTCCTGATTCTCAGGCTCAAACCTAAAGGAGGTTATTACCTCCTTTCCTTGTCCCATCATATAGCCCTAAAATATAAGTGTAGACCATACTGTCATAGCCACAATTATTTCCATAGATATATCAATCAACATGTAATCAACCTCTCACCATCAACCTATATCCAATCTATCACTGTCTCATCAACCTGTAACTGTATCCAATCTGTCATTGTCTCATGAACCTATAACATGTGACTACATCCAACCTGTGTACCACAACATGTACCAAGATAAGTTCATTAACCATGCACCAACACCTGTATCATAGCAAGTGCATCAACCATGCACCCAACATGTACTATGCACATCAACCAGTAGATCAACACCATACCATCTACCAAATGTGTCTCATCAAGTATGTACCATCAAACATATGTCAACTCAACAACAAGATTCCAATGTATGCATCAAGCAATGTATCCAGTACTTGCCTCAAGTGAGTACCATAGCAAGTATCATAACAACAACAATGAGTAGCCAATCATATATCAAACCATGTACCATGTACTAGCGCATCAATTATGTGTATAACCTGTACCATATACCATACCATAAAGCATGTAGATGTATGTACCATAACATGAATAAGTTCGCTCAAGATTCCAAACCATGTCCCTCATGCATATCCCACCATACAACAAGAGTATACCTAAACCAAGTGCTAACATCCCAAGATATAAACCATAACAACCATGTCATGTACTAAACCAGATATAACAAAATACCTCACTCAATAATGTAGCCAAGATGTACCTCAATCATATATCAACACCATACCATAAACTTTAAGACAAGTACACAAACATACCAATACCTTTGTAGTTGACTCAATTCACTGAAATGATGACCTGTAGGGTTTCTTCTGACTTCAAGGCCCGGTACAAACACTTTCCCAAACTTCTCTTGTCCTTGTGGGACTAATACATCCTATCACGTAGGGCTTGATGTGACGACTACTGTGTAACCTACAGGGGCCTCAAGGGACACACTATCCTGACCTGTGAGGGCCATCCAAATTAGGGTTACAAAAAATCCCTAGCACTCTGTAGATTTGAAATTTTTTCTCTTTTCTGGAACTATCTTCGCTACCTCAGACTTGTTGTCAGATTCACCAATACACCAGAAATAGACCATAACAATCTCACAAAATAAATATTGAATGTGTGTGTATGTGTACTTATGAATGAATCCTTGAGGTGTGTTTATACATTTCCTTAGTAACGTCTTTATTTAATCTTAGGGATTCTTGAAATTTCTTGTTGCAACCACTTTACCCTTTCAATAATGATTGGTAACCAATTAGTGGCTTATTTCCCATTCTTCGAGGTTTCCAACTTCACAAGGATATGACTCCTCAACCATGAGGTGCTACGTGGCGTACCACATATCACCAGATATGGCATGATGAGTAATATTCATCCATGAGTGTCTTACCTACATTTGCACTGTCATTCATTTCCATATTCCTTGATCAAATTTGGGTTCCATGACCATACATTTTGGGTTTTCAAACTTCTACAAGGCTTGGCATCAATGAACACCAATATTTGAACAATATTCCCCTTTGGCATTAATGGAAACACTAATGGTATGGAAACACTCATGCTTATACATGTGCTCCCCTTGTGACCAATGCTCCCCCTGTATGCAAGTTTATGTTCTTTCTTTCCATTTCCATGCATTGATCTCTTTCTTCATTTCTATGCCTTGTTCTTTATCTCCCCCTTTCACATCAATGGAAAAGGGAACTCTTCTTGGGTTTTCCCCCTTGTCTCCATGCCTCTTTCTTCCTCTTCATTTTGCTTCATCATGTAAATATATGATGTATATGAAAATCATTCAAAAAATATTCTTTACTTTGACTTCTTCATTTCTTCATCTTCTCTTACCCTATCATATTATTCTTGATGTCGTGTAGATCACTGTGGGGTAGAAACTATTCCAAAAAAATTTCAAAGATACTCAAAAATCTCTCTCGGAAGAGGTTTGGTGAAGATATATGCAATATTCTCTTTACTCCCAATGTACTCTATCTCGATGTTCTTTTTTATAACATGTACCTGTAGAAAGTGAAACTTAATCAGAATGTGATTTGTCTTGGAATGCATCATTGGATTCTTAGAGATACTTATAGCACTGGTGTTATCATAGAATATCATAATAAGATCCTCATATTTCACTTGTCAAAGTATGCTCTTTTAACCATAGAAAATTTCACATCATTGTCACCCAACCATAGGAATTCATTGTGCCACCCCTGAGCACACTAACCTTTTCTTAGATAGAATGATTCTCAAAAGTCCACACTAGAACCAATAGATAAAACCCTAACCAAAAACACCAGTTTTACAACAACAACACAATACCAAGAGAACATACCTCTACTAATAGAAGCGTACCTTTACCAAGAGAAGCACACAAGAGAGATACCAGAAAGACTGAGATTACACCATGACAACTATTGCACCACCCTCTCTAGACTTGCACCTCCTTATTTTGTAACTGCAACTATTGCTCCTCAGATTTGCACCCTCCTTATGCTGAGTGAGTGTGTGTGAGTGTACAAATGAGATAAGGAATCACCTTATTTATACTTATTCTTCCAGTGAAATTTTCCCATAGGGACGACCTGTCTTTTTTGCAAAATATAATTTACTTTGACTTTTTATGGCAGGGTCGACTTCTCTTTTTAGGGTTTTCTATTTATTTATTGTTATTCTCCTTGGTATACTTCTGTTCTAGGGTTTCCACACATCTGTTTAATGTTTCTCTTAATTCTATAATATTCTATTATAAGTACAAAGGTTACACTTGGAGGTTAATACCTCTCACAACTACCAAAACATCAACACTCCCTCTTATCTAGGGAGGTATTAACTAATATGTTCTTCATGTAATGGTCTCAAACACATCCATCCATCTCAAATGGCATGGGAAATAATCACATCCATCCATCTCAATGATATCAATATCTCAACATACCAGATCATTTCACTATAGTAGTTATGCATACCATACTATTTTAGTAGAGTAGTTATGCATACCAGATTATTTCACTAGAGTAGTTATGCATACCAGACTATTTCACTGGAGTAGCAATATACCAGACTATTTCACTGGAGTGCCTGCATACCAGACTACTTCACTGGAGTATCAAACCTATGTACTAGACTATTTCACTAGAGTATCAAACATGTGTACCCGACTATTTCACTGGAGTATCAAACCTATGTACCAGACTATTTCATTGGAGTAGCAGATGTCCAACACACTAGGTTGGCCCTCTAATTGTCCCAGAGGCACACCCTCCCTGAAGGATCTTCATGAAGCCTCCAACCACACAAACTGGTTGGGGCTCCATAGCTAGGAAAACATGCTCTCCCTGAAGGATCTGTGTACAAAGGATTCTAATTGGTGCCATAGTCAGTTCCTAGGCATGAAAACTTGTTTTCCATAGTATACCATGCTTCTATTGGGAGTCGCATATGTAACGGATCACTCCCTCTTACTAGGGAATTACTTTTCGACCACACCAAGCTTGTCTCTCAACTGAAAAAACTTCACTCTTGAGAGAGGCTTAGTTAACACATTTTCTATATTCTCATCTGTAGCAACATACTAGAGATTCATTTCTCCCTTATACACCATATCTATGATATAGTGATACATGGTGGTGTCCACTATCTCTAAATAAGTATCAAAAAAAAATTCAGATTCGTCACCATCGGAGTAGGCATGGATTTGAAATTCATCATACCAAATCTCTTTAGGATCTCTACTGCATACTTTCTGATGCAAACCCCCCTACTATCCTTCGGGGTTGTACAACCTCCTGATCAAGGATATTAATCTCTTGAGCTGAATTAGATCTTTCAGGCCTTTAGTAGCCCCTGGAATGAATTACATAAGTCTCTCTTTGCATGTGACTGAGGACTGTGACCGAGGGCTTAACTTTGAAGGGTGGTTCAGGCTTTGGCTTTGACTATTTTTGTAACAGTGGTAACACTCTTCTTCAAACCCTGAACCACAAAATGGCTAGGGAAGATATATGGTTCTCGTTTCTCCCACAACCAACGGTAGTGATCCATTCAGACTTGGGACTTCTATACTTTTCTATCCCTCTTACCTCTTAACACAACTTCCGTGATTTTTCAAACACTAAGCGGCTCGATCGATGCCCAGATTTTATCTTCGGGTTTCAATGATTTTCTTATAGAACCTTTTTTCTACAATCTCCTTGGATCGATGAAAAGCACATTCATTGAGTCTCATATTGACGGTCCACAAGCTTCGATTAGACAAAGGATCCAGATTAATCCTTTCGGCTTCGATGATTTATATTGGTCGTCTACATGACACAACTCCTTGTATCTTCTGACACTGAAACGTCGAACAAGTTCTCCACCCGGATAGCTTATCCTATGAAACGAATGATGGTACGCTCTTCGAGTTTCGACAAATTTGATGTTGCACTACCCCTTCCTTCCAGATAGTATCTTTCCTGAAATGAGTGATACACTGACACGTATCCTCCTCTGGATCTATGACCACAATCTTCTCCGCTAGATCGACCTTCGATGATTTTCACCCTTCTAGTCATTTGTATCAAACTTCCTTAAGATCTTACATGGTACTATGTTCTTCATCCTCAACTTGTTATATGTTCCCCTTGGGAACCTTTCTTTCTTGAGATGTCCCAGAACCTGATCTCCTACTTCAAATTGAATCTCTCTACAATGTTGATCAACTTTGTGCTTGTAATCTTGGCTAGAGTTCTACAACAACTCTCTGATCTTCCTATGGATATTATGCATTTATAAAACAAAATATTATGCTCCAACTCTTTTGATCTCACTCTATTCCAAGTCTCTCAACTCAACAACTCTGCTTGGCTACATTCCATACAATATTTGGAATGGAGTCTTTCCAGTGCTCTTGTTTGGTGAGTCATTGTATGCAAATTCTATTTGTGGAAGAATTTGATCCCACTGACATTGATTCTTAGTGACCAAACTCCTCAATAAGTTTCCCAAACTTATATTCACCACCTTAGTTTGTCCATTTGTATGAGGGTGATAATTTGAGTTGAAGGAAAAATCTATCCCCAACTTCTTCCACAGTGTTCTCCAAAAATGACCAATGAATTTGGTATATTTGTATGAGACAATACTTTTGGTTAATCCATGAAGTCCAACAACTTCCTTGAAAAATAAATTTGCAACATGTCTTGCATCACTAGTTTTTTGGCATGGGATAAAGTGTGCCATATTTGAAAATCTATCCACCACCACAAATATGGAATCACATCCTCTTTTTGTTCTTGGCAGTCCCAACACAAAATCCATGCTTATTGCATCCCAAGGCCTCTCTGGTATTGGCAATGGTTGATACAATCCAATGTTTTGTCTTTTGCCTTTTGCATGTTGGAAGATTCTACATCTGTTTACAAACTTTATCACTCATGTTCTCATACCTAGCCAATAATATGAACTACTCAACTGTGTAAATGTTTTATCATGGCCAAAATGTCTAGCCAATCCTCCACTATGCTTTTCCTTCAAAAGGTTATCCCTCATTAATCATTTTGGTATGCACAATTGATTTCCCTTGAACAACATTCCCTCTTGAACCATATACTTTTTTTGTTGTCTTCTATCTCTCAGCACAGGGTTTGCACATGCTTTGTATGCTTCCTTGAAATTTGGATCATCACTGTACATTCCTTAAGGTGTTGAAACCCTAACGTCTTCACTTAAAACTCCTGTAGAATCAAACATCTCTTGCTTAATGCATCAACAACTTTGTTAGCATTTCCAGAAATATGTTTTATGACTAAAGTAAAATTCTTCATAAACTCAATCCACTCTACATTTCTTTGATTCAATTTTTCTTGTCTTGTTATGAATTGTAAATCTTGGTTATCGCTATACAATTAAAATTCCCTTGGAACAAGGAAGTGCCTCCATTTCTTCAAGGCTTCAATTATGGCATAAAACTCTTTATCATATGTGGATTACTTTATCTTATTCTTATTTAGCTTCTCACTGAAATATGCAACTGGTTTATTATCCTGGCTAAAAACTACTCCAATTGCAACTACACTTGCATCACATCGAACTTGGAATGTCTTCCCAAAATTTGGCAAGACCATAATTGGTTATTCTGTTATCTTCTCCTTCAATATGTTTAAGCTCCTTTCAACTTCTTATGTCCATTTAAAAGACTTGTGCCTCTTATTCACTATGTCCATCATTGGTGCACAAATTCCACTGAAATCTCTAATGAACTTCTTATAGAAACTCGCTAATCCATGGAATATTCTTACTTTAAACATACTCCTTGGTGATATCCATTCTTTGATTGCTTTCACATTCTCTGGATCCATCTTCAATTCATTTGAAGAGATCACAAAACCCAAGTAAATGAGTTATGTCTTCATAAAAGATGACTTCTTTAGATTTATCAAAAACTTCTCATGTTGTAGTATCCTCATTACTAATGTCAGATGTCTCAAATGCTCCTATTTAGTATTAATAAAGACCAGTATATCATCTAGATATACAACCACAAACTTGCCAATGAAATATTTCAGTATTTCATTCATCAGCCTCATAAAAGTACTTGGGGGATTTGTTAAGCCAAATGGCATAACAAGCCACTCGTACAACCCTTCATTTGTCTTAAAGGTCATTTTCCACTCATCACCTTCCCTCGTCCTTATTTGGTGATATCCACTTTTCAAATCTATCTTAGAAAATAAATTTTCTCCACTTAAAGAATCCATTAAGTCATCCATTATTGGAAAATAAAATCTATACATGATCGTGATCTTGTTAATGGCTCTCGAGTCTGTACACATTCTCCATCCTCCATCCTTCTTTGGACTCAATACAGTTGGTACTACACATGGAATCAAGATTTCTCTCACCAAACCCTTGTCTAACAATTCTTGGACTTGGTTCTTTACCTCCTCATTCTCTTGAGGTGTCAATCTGTGTGTTGCTTTGTTTGGCATACTTGCTCCTATTATCAAATAAATATTATGGCTAATAATTATTATGGGTGGTAATGAGTTAGGAAACTCATCCACTACCATGTCAGCAAAATTATCCAGTAACTCTTGAACTTGTTCAGGAAAATAATCCATAGAAGTACTTGTAAGGAAAACTCTAGGTTTTCCCACCACAACAAACTACATCTCCTATTCCTTCTTGAATTCACTCAGGATTTCCTTCCCATTCATGAGAAGTATTCTTGTGTTGGATTCCTCCTTTACTTTCTTCTCTTCTATTGGCAGCAACATGTGTGGTCTACCATTCCTTTCCAAAGTGTAACTATTTCTTCTCCCATCATGAATGACATTTCTGTTAAAATTCCATGGTCTCCCCAACAAAACATGACACACATCCATGGGAATTACATCACACAAAATCTCATATCTATATCCACCTATTTTAAATTCAACTAGGCATTGTTTAGTTACCATTACCTGGTGTCGTTTCTGCAACATGAGATTTTATATGGCTTTGGATGTGCAGTTGTCTCCAGCTCCAATTTCTCCACTATCTCTGTGGATACTATATTGTCAGTGTTACCACTGTCAATTATCACCTTGCATACTATGTCTTTAGTCTTGCAAGTTGTTCTGAATAAACTGTTCCTCTCCATTGTTTTTTCAACTTCTAGTTCTAGCTTCAAGAGAACCTTTCTCAACATCATAGATCTTCCATCTTCTGCTCCTTCTTTCTCAACATTCAACTTCTGAGATTTTGAAATGTGAGCTTCACCTCCTTCCTTATTTTTATGGAGACATTCCCAAGACATGTGTGATGTCTTTCCATAGCCATAACATCTTATCTCTCCTCCCTTGCTTCTTCCTCTTCCTCTAGAATAAATTCTTTCACCACTTTGTCTTCCTCGGGTGATCCGAAAAAGATATTTTACATGACTATGGTTGAGTTATTAAGAATGTGTTGATCAACCAATTAGGAAGCTTAAAGAAAGAAGAACAAGTATAGAATAAATGTGATAGTCATATAAACATGTGCATAACTAAAATGAAGCATAAAACAACAAAAAACCATAACACCAATGTGATAACGAAGTTCGGCAATCTCACCTAAGTCTCCATGCCTTTGTCTCAATGGGTGATGCTTTCTTATTTCTGTTGAAAGCTCAATACATACATCACAGTAGTTCCAAAAGGTTACAAAACTTATCTAGTCTTATTTTACCAGATCTCAAGAACCCAACAAAAGAAACAACACTCAAATCGGATAACCGGAGCTCCCAGAAATGGCCCACAAAGGTTCGCTCCTCAACAGCTTACCTGCATAAAAATTTCTTTGGCTTGGCAAATATTCAGCATAATCCGGCTATGAATATCTTCCCATGACCTCAAGAAGGCTTAGTTTATATAGATCTAAATTTGGAAACCATCTCCCAACTTCCCCCCAATATATGGCCTCAAAAAGGGCCCAATATCCCCTAAAAGGGGCCAAAATCTCCAAAAATTGTTGAATATTACCCCAAAAATCATTTAATATAGTCAAAATCCACTATATTCCAAAATATATGGGTGCAACCCCCAACTATATGGCCCATGGTATTATCAACCTGCTCCATGTGGCCAAGCACCCATGCGTTGGGCTCCTTACCATTTGGCCCTAGTCTTGTGCTAGGACATGTGGCTAGACCCCAACACACCACGCGTTATCATTTTGGATAAGCCACGAACTAGTAGCCCCAAGGTTTAGAACCTTGGTCGGTAGGCTAGCCCAATCGACCAGGTGTTAACCCACATTAAACATGCCAAAATGTAACTGTAGACTGATCACATGCCATCACACCACGTGATCGAGGGTGGAGCACCGTGAGCTGACAAGTTACAACCGCACACTGTAAGGTCATGTGTGGTGGTCCTGTGGTCCAATTTTACACTGAGGGATGGGGGCTAGGCTTAGCTAGCCCATCCCTTCCATATAGTTTATAAGAACCATCCACAAGCGGCCTGGTTAGCCCAACCCTGCCAAGGCATAGCCCGGATAAAGGTCCAGTGTTTGAACCTCATTGACTCTAAACAAATTTTGTAAAGAAAACCAACTTCCAATACTTGGGTGCCTTGTGGTAGCCCACATCTGGGCCACGTTCCACCACCTCATTTGTCAATTTTCAATGCCACATGTCAAGCAACAATTGGACTAGCTCTGCCACATCATCTACCCTATCAACTAACCTTACCATGCCATATTTCGTCGTACGGACATGCCATGTGTCACCCTTGCAGTGGTGACACATGTCACTTCTTGGTTGGTCCACCTGTCCTATCCACATTAGCATCCATATGCCTAGTCATATTGCCACGTCAATGTCCATACGCTCATTCAGCCTATCAACTGTGCCTGCCACATCAGTCGTATGGCCTATACAGTCATCTTCCACATGGCACTGTATAGACTATACAGTCAACATTTTTTTGCATGTTTGGAAAAATGAACAGATCACAATAACATGAGCATCCGACATCCATTTGCACCCGTTCAAGTTGTGTTGGGTTCGTATCAATGAAGCCTACGCACATGTCTATTTTGAATCTATTCTGAGAAATTTGATTCCTATAACTTTCTGAGCCCCATCAAGATTATGGATCTAATTTTGGATCATCAGGAACACTCTCCTCTTTCTGAGTGACTATGTGATTTCTCAGTCTTGTCTTTGGTTTTTTGTGCCTTATCATGGGCAACTCCCTTTCCTTTTCTTTTTCTTTTGCATCTATTTCGTTGACTCTATTTCCTGGCCAAATTCTCCTTTGCCTTTAGAGAAATCTGATAAGCATCCTCTATTGTCCTCACTAACATCATGTTGATCTCATCCTGGATTTCATACCTCAGGCCATTTATATATCTGGCGAATTTTTCCTCATCCTTATCTCATTGTCCAGTCCTGATATTTAGCTTGTAGAACTCGTCTGTGTACTCTTTCACTGTCATATCCTTTTGTCTCAGGTTCTACAACTTCCTGAATAGATTTATCTGATAATATTTGGGAATGAATTTATCCTTCATCTTGGCCACCATCTATCTCAATTATTTATCTTTTGTTTTCCTTTGCTTCTCCTCTCAACCTTTAGCTCATCCCACCATAATGTTGCATGTCCTCTCAACCCAGTGACAACATGTCTCACCTTCTTCTCTTCATTGACATCTTCATAGTTGAAATATTTTTCCATTGATCTTATCCAATCCAACAGTTCTTTAGCATCCAGGTTGCCTTCATACATTGGGATGTCTATCTTTTCTCTAGCTCCCAATTTAACAACTTCTCTTAGCAAGAGTTCCTCAGAAACATTTTCTCCTGTAGCTTCTTCAACTTCAATTTCTTCACTTTCTACCTCATTGACATCTCCAACGTCAAGTGCTCTCCTCTACACTACTTCCATCGCCTCTAATATTGCACAAATATCTCTCATTTCCCTTTCTACATCATGATTAGATATAGGTGGATCCACACATCTCCTTGGTGGCATTGTGTTGATTGTTTCTCACACGTAGAGTACAAATTCAAGTTCTTTTTCGCTACCTAAAATCAATTTAAGGATCTGATACCACTTAATGGTTTTAGACTATCTCCTTTGTCTTCTCTCTCCTTTGCATGTTGTATGCAAGAAAAAATTCATCTCTAATACCACTTGATCCAGACCCCACTACTCTCCTTCGGGGTTGTGTCACACTGTTGTATTAAAGATTTTAATTACCTGAAAACACTAAATTGTCAAACCAGGGTAAGTGAACTTAGAGCTACTACAGTATATGTGCTGGTAAGATTCTAACTTCTACCTAAAGGTTATTCTGAGAAGAAGACATAAACTTATTATTATAAATTGAATCCTAATGATTATCTTAAAACTAATCATATCTTGTCTAATTATTCAATGGAAACAATTCCAAATTAATCAAATATATTTCTATTCCTAATCTAAATAAATCACCCAAGACTATCTACCATTAACCAAACACCTAATCATCAAAACATCTATCTGAACCATAAAAGAGAGAACATTTTAAAAACCTCTTATTTAATCTAAATACCAAGCAGTTCTAAATCTAACAAAGGTGAAACTAATAAATATCCTATTTTACCCTACAAATATTGGAAGCTTCCTTTAACCAGACCATAAGCAAGCTACCCTAATGTCGGGTTGCAATATTAAAGATTTTAATGACCTGAAACACTAAATTGTCAAACCAGGGTAAGTAAACTTCGAGCTGCTACACTGTATGTGCGGGTAAGATTCTAATCCCTACTTAAAAACTATCATTAGCAGAAAACAAGAACTCACTCTAAGAACTTGAATCCTAATGATTATCCTGAAACTGAGCATCTCCTATTTAATTCATCAACAGAAAATAGTCTTATGCTTAAATGTTGGGGCTTCTATTTCTATTCCAAAGTGTGATTTCACAAGACTATTCTATCACTACTTTTAATCATCTACCATCACCATTTCTATTTAAGCCATGACAGAGAGAGTATTTCCTGAAATGCATTTAATCTGAACATCAAAAATGAATATAAACCTGTCTTCAGGAAAACAAAGAAACACCCTACTTACCCTACTGGTACCGAAAGCTTCCCCTAAGTTAATTGCAACCTAACTATCTAACAGAACAAAGTAGCCTAACTATCTAACAAAGAAAAGCACATTCAAACTCTAAGTTATGGTCAGATCGAAAACTGGAATCAAAACAAACCTAGCTCATGCTCTAAACTCTACAGGAATCAACCATGCTTCGATACTCATCAACGTAGCAGATATATAATAAGTTGGAAACGATACACTTGAAGAATAATCAATCAATGAGCTGAACAGTTAATTCCAAAACTCAATAAACTAACATGCATGCAATTACTACGATACTGAAATAAACTAAATTTAATGCAGATAACAGCAGCGACTTGAACTTGTTTGGCGGGCCCAACCAAAAGGTACAAACGCCGAAAGGAAGAACCAGAATTAACTATAGCATTCTACGCAACCACTGTGTATACTTCATGCTCCATTTACTCAAAGAAATAGCTCAAATCATATGACAGTGAAATAACATAACGCAACAGCAGCTTGTATTCAGAAATGTGTTTCATAACATAGCATAATCCAACCGTCTCTTAGGAGTGACCCCCTAGTTATATATAGATCCTCCTCCATAACAGTCTAAAGCAAAATACATAAAAACAAATGGATCCCCGATCCGAAAATAGCTTGGAATCAAGTTTAAAACGGTCTTCACATCTTCATGACACATAGTGTCACAAAGTGTGAATCATGAAAGATTAATGGCTCAACTCTATCATTGTGCCTTCAATCATCATATGGTCGATGACTCCATCTGTCATGTAGATCTCGTTGTCTCCCATTCTGACCATAACGCACAGATCTTGAGCAGCTTCATTGGTATCTCCACGGGGTACGAGCTGGTACCTGGTACTAGCAAATCCTGAAAATAGAAATAGTACCTAACTCAAGCCACATTAGTTTCAATATTAATTTAAAGCATCAAAATGCATAAAAAATAGCTTGAAACGTAAAGATACCTTGAGTAACCCCAATGAGTGGTAAAGAGATGTCAACTATGTCAAAACAAAGTCGGAAGGGGTGGTACTGGGTATGGAAATGGAGGTCTTTGTGATATAATATAGGCAAAAACGTGATCAAAACTGGAGACCAACATGCCCCCACACTAAAGTCTTTGCCTGTCGTCAGGCAACAAAAAAAAAGTCAAAGACTGGTAGCAATCAAAGGGTTGTAGCAGCTGCAACCAACATTTGTAACCTCTCCTGTTTCTTCATATTTCTGATTTCTTTCTTGAGGACTCGGTTGATTATAATATGCTTTCTGGCAGTCTTTTGTAGTTTCCTGTTCCTTCGAAAAAGACCCTTATTTCTCTGTTTCAATCTATCAATTTTGGACAAGAGGTTAGTCACCCTAACTTTCATGAGTTCATTCTCTATTTGTATATGTCGATCCAATACAGTGTACTCATGGAGCTTCTCTTTGAACCTGTTGTTCCTGCTTTCTAGTCTCGCTACCATTGGTTTCAAGGATCGACTGGAGGAAATTTCACAATGGGTTTCAAATGTTTGATCCTGCCCTGGTTGTGGTTGAGGACTAGATGCATGAGTGAACTCTTCTAGACTTTGAGCAGGGGTGTTAACTCTATCAGAATTATGGTCTGATCTGAATTCAAGAGTGAATGCATTTGGACTTCGTTCATAGGTGTCAATTGGATCTGGATGAGCTGGATTGAGTGCAGAAGTGTCAACTGGATCGGGTTCAGGAGTGAACTCTCTTTGTATCCGAGCAGGGGTACCTGTTGGTACTTGAATTGGCTCATTCTGCTCAATTCCTTTGGGCACAGTAGCCTGCCGATCCACTTTACAGTTTTTTCAGATGAATTGGGACAGAGTCCAAGTAATTTCAGAGGGCTCTGGAGCCTCTTCATGATTAGCCACACTTTCTAACCTCTCCTGTGGTGGGTAACTAGGTACAGAGTTATCCATACCGGACAATGTTCTCTTGCATTTTCTTTTTATATTCCTCCTGGGTTTGTCAGTCAATTCTGCCAGTTCCTCCACATCAATTATGTTCTTAGCAGCTAGGGGAGAACTCGAAATGTCAACATGTGCCTCTATAGGAGTGGTATTCTTCACAGTTTCATTATTGGTCTCTACTCCGTCAGACCCATGAGCACCAATTGAATGTTCTGAATCTGAGTCCCCAGTACTGGCTTCAACTGTGCTATCAGGTAGGTTCTTAGGGTTAGCACAGACTTTGGTCGGGGTTTTAACCCTCTTTTTCCTAGAGTTCAATTTCTTTTTTGCAGGAGTAGGCTTAACACTCCTATCTTTAGACTTGGCAGAGGCTATGGTTTTGATAGTGAACATGTCCCAAGTTTCTTACTTTTTGGACAGTGCATACTTAATCAAAATCTTAATAAGACCAAAATGAAATAGACTGCCATGAAAATATTTGGCCTTTCGTACCTGTTCGGCCATCTTTTTCAAACTTTTCAATAGAAAGAAAGGTATGTTCAGAGGATTACCTTTGAAGTGTAACAAGAGTCGGGCATGGCAGGGAAATACGATGGTGTACCGTCCTTCGTGAGGTAACGTTGGAGGATGGCTAACAATTGAGCCCACTGTGGTTCCAACCATGACGACGATGTTCCTTTGGACCACTGTGTTTCCCAGTACTGTGGTTTCAAAAGCTGAGTGCAAAGTTGTTTGTCAACAGGCTGGCCCTTTGTCCATCTCTGGCCAGTGGTGGGAAATTGAATTGCCTCTGAAATGAACTTCTCCGTGACTTCGAACTTGAGCTCGCCCACTTTAGCGAGCCCACCCTCAAAATGCAGAGCAAACTAGATCATAATTGCATCGTTATATCCGTCGAATTTCTTCAGAAATGGCTCCCAACCCGCTTTCTTAAAAATATCTCTCTTTGCCTCGCACTCCGGAAGGACCTCTAGGTCTGCGTATGTCTCCGGTTCATGGCGATTTGCCACCATGGTTATGCTTGATATCATAGGGGAGGTATATGGGTGAGCAGCGAAATTTGAACGAGGGTGACGAAGGGAGAGGATGTGATGGGGAATGTAGTCAGGAGAGAAATCATATGAGAATATTTGAATTGTCGTGGGGATCGATGGAGTGTGGAAAAATCATGATAGCCATACGTAAGTGTAGAGTATGATTATATATGAGTCATGTCGAACTCAGCTCCGGGAATGTGGTGCATTTTTATGATATGAAATGTTATGGTGGGTTAGTTCATTAGGTACAGGTCGTGGAAATGATGAAACATTATGGAGTAATCAAGGTATCCTTAGTTCAAACTATTAGTATGCAAATTAATACAGTAAATCAACATGAACTAAGCATACCTGAGTCAAGTTACCTATCCCCATCGTTATCCAATTCTTGTTGTAGAATCCTTCTTTTGAAGTCAAGCCTGGATCTGAAGGCGCGAAAATGGTAGTTGTTCTAGTACTTCTAATGACCCTGTAACTGATGAACTCTGTGCTGGTACTGAATGGTACTGAGGAAACACTCAGGAATCTGCAGAGAAATTTTACCCAATATATCCTGCTGAGAAGAACTTCCTGTTTATAGTAGCAATTATTTGATGAGGATTCCTGAACCTGGCTTTTATTCTGTCCTGAAAAAGATTAACTGAAATCATGTCTTCAACAGATTCAAAGCTTCTAACTCTATGATTGTTCTGGAGTCGAACACAAACAGAAATCATCGGATTACCGGCCAGTAATGAATGTCGTTAATCGATGTGAGATGACCCACCAGTGATGTCAATGGGCCTCAAGGTACCTACAGCACATCCTAACAGGTACGAATAGAGGTTTTGGTGTCGAGTCACCTGTAGGATCTATCAACCAAGAGACATTGGTGTATTCCCAGGGTTGTCAGCAAGGACATCTGCCATTGAGGCATGCAGAGGCCAGGGTGCTAAATAATTTCTAATCTCTACTCCAGATAAGGTGTTGATGTCTATGAAGTGAGATTTGTTGAAAGGTGGATCTTAACGTATTCCACATAATCCAACACGAGTGAAGATATAAATCTTGCAGACATAGATTTTTTTGGAACAGTAATCACTTACTTGTGGATTTTATCAGCCCAAGTTAGTCCATGCTCATTGCTTCCTCATGTTTGGAGATTCTGAGGAAATGCTAAAAGAAGACTCGAGGGGGATTTCTTTCCCATAATAATTCACCAAGTCTGGTAAAGAATAATCCTTCCTGATAAATGCCCCTTTCATACTTTAATGAGCAGTCAAAGGGAGCAAACAAGCTCAGATTTATTTGTTTCAGAACAAGTCAGTTATATTGACAAGGAAATTTCATGAAATAAAGCAGTCTTACCTTCTTACCTATTGTGAGAGGGTGATAAAATTCAGTTTTGTACTTGCTCTGAGAAACCTGTAAAACTGAAAATAAAAGATCAGCACATCCCAGGAAAAGAAAATAAATGTTTTTTCTGTTATATGTTATTTGATTTTTTTTATTTTTTTATTTTTTTTCTGCTAAGAATCTATTATTTACAGAATTTTAAAACAGCATGAATGATCAAAGATCAGCAGGAGGAGAAGACTCTTCTCCCACTATCTTTAGTTCTGTTTTCTTGGCCACTTCCTGCAAGAAATCATCTTTTGACAAAGGTTTGTTGTACACTCTCAACCGATGTCCATTCGCTACAAAGGAGTTCTGAGAATCATCTATGGTTTTAATCCTGACAGAACCGTTATCAAAAATAGTTTCTACTTCATAAGGTCCCAACCATCTTGTTGTAAGTTTCCCTTTGAAAGTTTTGTATTTGGAATCGAAAAGTAATGCCCAGTCCCCTGGTTGAAAATGCTTTTTCTTGATGTATTTGTCATGCCACTTGCTGCGTTGACTTTGCACAAGGATGGTCCTTTGAAGAGCATCCTGCCTCATTTCTCCCAATTCATTAAGTTGCATGACCCTTTGTTTTTGTGCTTCACTCAAATCCAACCCCAACTCTGCTACTAGGCGGAATGTATGGATCTGAAACTCTATGGGAAGGACAATTTGCTTACCGAATACCAATTCATAAGGAGTATGACCAGTGGTATTTCTCCATGTAGTCATGTATGCCCATAAGGCTTCTAGAAGCCTATCTGCCCAATCTTTATGATGTAAGTGTATGGTCTTGGTTAGAATTGCTTCTAGAACTTTATTGGTAGATTCCACTTGCCCATTGGCTTGTGGATGGTATGGAGAGGACTTACAGTTTTTGATCCCATATTTATCAGTGAGTTCTTTCATCAACTTGGAAGTAAATTGGGCACCTTGGTCGGTAACAATTTCTCATGGCACACCAAAGCGGGTAAAGATCTCTTCATACATAAACTCAATCATTGATTTCTCAGTTTCTTGATATAGGGCTTTCGCCTCTACCCACTTGGTCACAAAATCTGTGCACACCAAGATATACTTCTTCTTTCTTGACATTGGAGCAATTGGCCCTACAAAATCTAATGCCCATTTATTGAATGGTTCAATTACAACTTGTGGTCGTAAGGGCATCTCGTCTACTGCAGTGGGCCTTCCCATCCTTTGACAACTGTCACAGCTTCTTACATATTTCGTTGCATCTTTGAACAGTGTCAGCCAATAGTATCTTGATTGCAAAACTTTATATGTTGTTCTCTTGTCAGAGAAGTGTCCTCCACCGGGTCCATCATGACAGGCCTGAAAGATATCAGGAATTTCATCTTCCCGGACACATCTCCTAATAATCATATCAGGACTTGTATAGAAGAGATCACTTCCCACCCAAGAATAGTAAGCACTTTGTTGGATAATTCTTTTCTTCTGTGGTGGTGATAAGTGAGCTGGTAACCTTCCTGTAGCTAAATAATTGGTTGTATCTGCAAACCAAGGGGTCTTGGCAGCTACTGCAAACAAATGTTCATTAGGAAAGTTATCATTCACTAGGATATCAGTACTATCTTGGGAGATACGAGAAAGAAAATATGCAACTACATTCTCTTTCCCTGGCCGATCAACTATGGTGATGTTAAATTCTTGAAGCAGTAAAAGCCATCGGGTGATTCTGCCAGTAGTGACTAGTTTGTTCATCAAGAATCTGATTACAGAGTGGTCAGTGTGTACAAAAACCTCATATCCAGTAATGTAGTGACGAAATTTGTTGATGGAATGAACTACTGCTAAAAATTCCTTCTCTGTTACTTTGTAGTTCAATTCAGGGGGGGTAAGGTTTTTGCTAGTAAAATAGATTGCATAATTCTGTTGGTTCTCCTTTTGCCCAAGAACTCCTCCTAAAGCAGTGTCTGAGGCATCAGTTGAGATGTGGAAAGGAAGGGACCAGTTTGGTCCTCTGAGAATAG
>ML778937.1:47568-80789 GCA_009831015.1 Picea engelmannii
TTCTTTGGTGAGGGTGTGAAATCCCACCTTTCTGGATTCTTTTTATCAGAAGTGTTATCTCCTATTGGTCCTTTTGAGGGTCTTATGGCCTTTGATTTCACAGTTGTAGTTGTTATCTGTGAGACTACAGAGTTAGGGTTCCCAATAAGAGCTTGTATTTTTTCTAGATCAACTGCGTCATCCAGGGCTGGATCACCAGGGTGTTGAGTTTGTTGTTGTATGGTGTCTCCTGGTTCTAGGTTTTGCTCTAAGGTTTCCTCAGCCAGAATTTCAGTCTCAGTTTCTATCGCTTTTTGGGTGGAGGTTTCTTCTTTTTGTGGTTTTATATTTTTCCTAAATCTACCCCTAGGATATCTATTTCTCATGAAGTCATGCTAAATGAAATGAAAGAAACTAAGGTTGAGTTTCAGAGTACCTGTGATAACTGATATGTCGGTTTTCACCCCTTTTGTTTCCACAGCTCCTCTTACTATCAACCTGCTAACATACCACACCAAACTAAGTGCATTCTAAAACTAATTAGGACAATTATCTTCTTACCTTTTAAACAGCTCCCCGACAATGGCGCCAAAAATGCCAGGCTGCAATATTAAATATTTTAATGACCTGAAACACTGAATTGTCAAACCAGGGTAAGTAAACTTTGAGATGCTACACTGTATGTGCGGGTAAGATTCTAATCCCTACTTAAAAACTATCTTTAGCAAAAAACACAAACTCACTCTAAGAACTTGAATCCTAATGATTATCCTGAAACTGAGCATCTCCTATTTAATTCATCAACAGAAAACAGTCCTATGCTTAAATGCTGGGGCTTCTATTTCTATTCCAAAGTGTGATTTCACAAGACTATTCTATCACTACTTTTAATCATCTACCATCACCATTTCTATTTAAGCCATGACAGAGAGAGTATTTCCTGAAATGCATTTAATCTGAACATCAAAAATGAATATAAACCTGTCTACAGGAAAACAGAGAAACACCCTACTTACCCTACTGGTACCGGAATCTTCCCCTAAGTTAATTGCAACCTAACTATCTAACAGAACAAAGTAGCCTAACTATCTAACAAAGCAAAGCACATTCAAACTCTAAGTTATGGTCAGATCGAAAACTGGAATCAAAACAAACCTAGCTCATGCTCTAAACTCTACAGGAATCAACCATGCTTCGATACTCATCAACATAGAAGATATTTAATAAGCTGGAAACGATACAGTTGAAGAATAATCAATCAATGAGCTGAACAGTTAATTCCAAAACTCAATAAACTAACATGCATGCAATTACTACGATACTGAAATAAACTAAATTTAATGCAGACAACAACAACGACTTGAACCTGTTTGGCGGGCCCAACCAAAAGGTACAAACGTCGAAAGGAAGAACCAGAACTAACTATAGCATTCTACGCAACCACTGTGTATACTTCATGCTCCATTTACTCAAAGAAATAGCTCAAATCGTATGACAGTGAAATAACATAACGCAACAGCAGCTTGTATTCAGAAATGTGTTTCATAACATAACATAATCCAACCGTCTCTTAGGAGTGACCCCCTTGGTTATATATAGATCCTCCTCCATCATAGTCTAAAGAAAAATACATAAAAACAAACGAATCCCCTATCCGAAAATAGCTTGGAATCAAGTTTAAAACGATCTTCACATCTTCATGACATGTAGTGTCACGAAGTGTGAATCATGAAAGATTAACGACTCAGCTCTATCATTGTGCCTTCAATCATCATATGGGCGATGAATCCATCTTTCATGTAGATCTCGTTGTCTCCCATTCTGACCATAACGCACAGATCTTGAGCGGCTTCATTGGTATCTCCACGAGGTACGAGCTGGTACCTGGTACTGGCAAATCCTGAAAATAGAAGTAGTACCTAACTCAAGCCACATTAGTTTCAATATTAATTTAAAGCATCAAAATGCATAAAAAATAGCTTGAAACGTAAAGATACCTTGAGTAACCCCATTGAGTGGTAAAGAGATGTCAACTGTGTCAAAACAAAGTCGGAAGGGGTGGTACTGGGTATGGAAATGGAGGTCTTTGTGATATAATATAGGCAAAAACATGATCAAAACTGGAGACCAGCACCTAACAAAACAGAGTAAATCTAAATTCAAACTATCTTCAAATCATGATCAAACTAGAAACTGGAAAACAAAGCAAATCTAAACTAATCTAAGAGAGAGATTAATCGGCACTTGGTTCATTCCTCAAATTTTACAATGGAAAATAACTCATTCCAACATTCAACGATCTACAAGATAATATCAAACTGGGAATGAACTAAACAAAAAATGACTAATTCAGAATTTAGCAGAGCAATTTCAAGTTAAAAACTAACTCACAGGCAGATTCTAAAGCTAGAAACAAACTAACTATACCGTGGAAAAGAGAAAGCAAATTGAACCTATTGGTGGGCCCAACCAAGAGGTACAATCACCCTAAAACAAAACCAAAGCTACTCAATTTATTCCATGCATAAATGTTTCATACCTCACGCTCCATAATTCGTAAATAAACTCAAATCATTTAACAAAAAATGATATAACGCATACAAATTGTATTATCAGAAATCACATAACATAATATATCATAACCCCTGTTTCTTGAGAGCGATCTAAATTTATAGAGATCCTTCCCAAAAAATAGTCTTGAACATAGGTATATTTAACTAAGTGAATCTTAGATCCGAAAATGACTCATAGTTAGTTAAAACTAAGTTCATAGCTTCATGACATGCAGTGTCAAGAAGCATGAATCATAAAGCATCATAACAAACAGTTCTATAATTTTTCTCTGAGTCATCACATTGAGCTATGACTCAATCAATCATATGAATCGGACTGTCATTCCAATCTGGCAATGTCGTGCAAATCTTTGACATCTCCACTAAGTGCAAGCCGGTACCTGGTATTGATAAATATGTTTCAAGAAAACAAGTACCTAACTCATGTCATGCTAGTATCAATATTAGTTTAAAGTATCAAAATACATTAAAAATAACTTGAATCATATGAATACCTTGAATATCTCCATTTAGGGAAAAATGATGTGAAATGTATCAAGGTAAGTCCAGAAAGGAATGATATTGGATATGAAATGGGGGTATATCTGACATGATATAGGAAAAAATATGGTCAAAATTGGAGACTAACATTCCCCCAAGATAAAGACTTTGCCTGTCCTCAGGCAACAAAAAGTCAAAAACTAAGATTCATTAGAGTGTTGCAGCAGCTGCAACCAACATTTGCAATTTCTCATGCTTCTTTATGTTTTTGATTTCCTTCTTAAGAACCCGATTAATGGTGATGTGCTTCCTGGCAATTTTCTACAAACTCCTATTCTTCTGAAAAAGATCTCTATTTTTTCGTTTTAATCATTCAATCTTTGACGAGAAGTGAGCTTGCCTGAGTTTCATAAGTTCATTTTCTATTTTTATATGTCGATCCAGTATGGCATATTCATGTAACTTCTGTTTTAACCTGTGATTCCTATTTTCCAATCTGAAAACCATTGGTCGCAAAGATCTACTGGAAGAGATTTCATAGTAATATTTGAATGTCTTACCATGACCTTGTTGTGTTTGAGGGATGGACTCATGATTTAACTCATCTGGTCTTTGAACAAGGGTGTCGACTGGACTAGATTCATGAGTGAACTCATCATATACTTGAACAGGGGTGTCGATTGGACTGGATTCATGAGTGAACTCATCATATACTTGAACAGGGGTGTCGACTGGTTTGGATTCATGAGTGAACTCATCATATACTTGAACAGGGGTGTTGACTGGTCTGGATTCATGAGTGAACTCATCATATACTTGAACAGGGGTATCGACTGGTATTTTAATTGGCTTGTCTTGCTCAATTTCTTTGGGCACATTATCTTGCTGATTGACTTTACAGACTTTTCTAATCAATTGAGAGAGATTCTGTGTCATCTTAGAAGACTCTGGAGCCTCCTTATGATCATTCATACTTTTCAATCTTTCCTGTAATGGATAACTAGGCACAGAGTTATCCATATCTGAAAGTGTGCATTTACATTTAGGATTTCTTCTAGGTTTGTCAATTAACTCCTCAAGTTGTTCCACATCAATAATATTTTTAGCAGTTGGAGAAGAAATTAGAGTTTCAACATTTACATTTGTAGGGATAGTGTTTTCCACTTTTTCATGGCTAGTTTTCACACCATCAGAACCATGGACATCAAACAAATGTTCAGTGGCAGGATTATCATCACTGGCCTCAATTGTGCAATCTGGTTTATACTCAGGGTCATCATAGATTTTGGCTAGGGTTTTAACAACCTTTTTCTTAGAATTCGACTTCTTCTATGGAGCAATGGACTCAATATTTTTATCTTTAGATTTGTTAGAAGCTAGGGTTCTTACAACAAACATATCCCAAGATTCTTGTTTGTGGGATAACACAAACTTAACCAAAAATTTGACAAGACCAAAATGAAATAGATTGCCTCTAAAATATTTTGCTTTGCGAACTTGTTCTACCATTTTCTTCAAACTCTTCAACAAAAAATAAGGGATGTTCACCAAATGGTTACCTTTGAAATGTAGTAGGATTCGAGCATGACAGGGAAACATGATCGTGTACCGACCTTCACAGGTGAG
The DNA here is from genome assembly GCA_009831015.1 of Picea engelmannii. Lineage (NCBI taxonomy): Eukaryota > Viridiplantae > Streptophyta > Pinopsida > Pinales > Pinaceae > Picea > Picea engelmannii. Next base: position 52,227 of record ML778937.1, read on the forward strand.
GTAGCGTTGAAGTATGGATAGAAACTGAGCCCATTTCGGTTCCAACCACGACCTCGATGTGCCTTCTGACCATTGTAATTTCTTATACTGGGGTTGCAGGAGCTATGTGCAAAGCTTTTTGTCTACTGGTTGTCCCTTCGTCCATTTCTAACCAGTACTGGGTAACTGAATTGCTTCAGAAATGAACTGCTCTATGACTTCAAATTATAGCTCGCCCACTTTAGCTAGTCCACCATGAAAGTGCAGAGCGAATTGAAGTGTAATCTTATCATCATACCCGTCAAATTTCTTGAAGAACGGCTCCCATTCAGCTTTCTGAAAAATCTGTTTGGTGGCTTCATACTCAGGAAGAGCCTCCAAATCTGCATAAGTCTCAGGTTCGTGAAAATTTGCCACCATGATGCTACTCGGTATAATAGGAAAGGTTCAAAGGTGAGCAACGGAATTAGATGAGGGCAACAGAGGAATAGAGTATGATGTATGAAATAGGTCATGAGAGGAATTATGGAAGGGCATTTTAAGTGTTGTGAGGATCAATAGTGTGTGAAGGAATGATGATGGTCATATGCCTTTTTAAAAAATATCATTTCATATGAGTCATGTCAAATTCAACCATTATAATGCAGTTCATTCTTTGTGATACAAAATGTCAAGAAGAATTGAACTCATCCTTTTAAGTACAGAGTATAGAAATGATGAAATGTCATGGAGTATCGAGGAAATCATATTTCAAGTTATTAATATGTAATTTAATAAATTAAACGAACATGAAACTAAGCTTACCTGAGTTCAATTACCTACTCCCTGTTATGCATTATTTTCTTACTGCAGAGATTTTGAAGCCAATTCTGAATCTAGAGAGTGCCAAAGTTGTAACTGGAATCTGTACTGTTGATAACCACTGTGACTGATTGATTTTGTCTGGCACTGACTGGTACTGATGAAATAAACTGAGATCTGCAGAGAAACTTGAACCAATAATAACTTGCTAGGAAAAAGATTTCCTATTTATGAAGCAAATTATCTAATGGCTATCCCTGAACTTGTCTCCTGTTTATTCCTGAAAGGAATCAATCAAAATTATGTCTTCTACGATAGCTTCAAAGCTTTAACCCATGGTATAGTTCTTATTTTTGTGAATAAATGTTCTGGAGTCGAACACAAAGAGAAATCATTGGATTGTTGTCCATTAATGAATGTCGTTAACCAATGTGAGATGATCCACCATTGATGTCAATGGGCCTCAAGGTGCCTATAGTACATCCTAACAGGTACGAATAAAGGTCTTGGTGTTGAGTCACCTATATGATCTATCAACCAAGAGACATTGATGTATTCCCATGGTTGTTAGCAAGGAAATTTGCCATTCAGGCATGCAGATCCCAGGGTACTAAATAGTCTCTAATCTCTACTCCAAATAAGGTGTTGATGTTGATGGAGTGAGACTTGTTGGAAGGTGGACCTTAACGTATCCCACATCATCCAACATGAGTGCAAACAGAAATCTTGTAGAGAATAATTTTGTGGGACAGTAATCACTTACTTGTGTATTTTTTTTTTAGCCCAAGTTAGTATATGCTCATTGCTTTCTCATGTTTTGAGAGTCTAAGAAAATGCTAAGAGAAAACTCTAGGGTGGTTTCTTTCCCATCATAATCTATCAGGCCTAGTAAAGAATAATCCTATCCCTGATAAATGCCCCTTTCATACTTTAATGAGCAATTCAAAGGGAGCAAACAAGCTCAAATTTATTAATTTCAAAACAAGACAGTATATATTGATAAGAAAATTTCATAAAATAAAATGATCTTACCTTCTTACCTGTTGTGAAAAAGTGATGGAATTCAATTCTGTACTTGCTTTAAAAATCCTATAAAACTGAAAACAATATGTCAATATATCCAAAATGTTTTTTCTTATTTATTTTTATATTTTTATATTTTTTTTGTTTTTATTTTTATTAAAAAAAATTATTATTTACAAAATCTTGAAACAGGAAAAAAATGATCAAGGATTAGCAGGAGGAGAAGACTCTTCTCCTACTATCTGTATTTCTAGTTGTTTAGAAATTTCTTGTAGAAAATCATCTCTTGACAAGGGTTTGTTATATACTTTTAATCGATGTCCATTTACTACAAAGGAATTTTGAGAGTCATCTATGGTTTTGATTCTGATATATCCATTATCAAAAATAGTTTCCACTTCATAAGGTCCCAGCCATTGTGTTGTAAGTTTTCCTTTGAAAGTTTTATATTTGGAATCAAATAGCAATGCCCAATTCCCTGGTTGAAAATGTTTCTTCCTAATGTATTTATCATGCCATTTTCTACGTTGATTTTGTACGAGGATAGTTCTTTGAAGAGCATCTTGCCTAATTTATCCCAATTCATTTAATTGCATAACTCTCTCTTTATGTGCCTCATCCAAATTCAAACCCAATTCTGCTGCTATGCAAAAGGTATGAATCTGAAATTCTATGGGAAAGAGAATTTGCTTGCCATATACCAATTCATAAGGGGTATGACCAGTGGTATTTCTCCACGTAGTCTAGTATGCCCATAAAGCCTCTGGAAGTCTATCCGCTCAATCTTTGTGGTGTAAATGTATTGTCTTGATCAGAATAGCTTCGAGAACTTTATTCGTGGATTCCACTTGCCCATTGGCTTGTGGATGGTATGGGGAAGACTTATAGTGTTTTATCCCATATTTATTTGTGAGTTCCTTCATCAACTTAGAAGTGAATTGATCTCCTTGATTAGTAACAATCTCTCATGGAACATCGAAGTGGGTAAGGATATCTTCATAAATAAATTCAACCACTGATTTCTCAGTTGCTTGATATAAGGATTTTGCCTCTACCCACTTGGTCACAAAATCTATACAAACCAGGATGTACTTCTTCTTCCTCGACATGGGGGAAATCGGTCCTACAAAATCAAGTTCCCATTTATCAAATGGTTCAATCACAACCTACAATCATAAGGGAATCTCGTCTGCTACGGTAGGTCTCCCTATCCTCTGACAACTATCGCAGCTTCTTACATATTTTGTTGCATCTTTAAACAGTGTCGGCTAGTAATACCCTGATTGTAAGACTTTATATGCCATTCTCTTATCAGAGAAGTGTCCTCCACATGGCCCTTCATGACAGGCCTGAAGGATATCGGGAATCTCATCTTCTCGAACGCATCTCCTAATGATCATATCAAGACTTGTATAGAAAAGATCACTTCCTACCCAAGAGTAATAAGCACTTTGCTTGACAATTATTTTCTTTTGTGGTGATGACAAATGAGCTGGAAATCTCTCTGTAGCTAAATAATTTGTCATATCTACAAACCAAGGGGTCTTAAAAACTATTGCGAATAGATGTTCATCAAGGAAATTATCATTCATTGGAATGTCAGTACTGTCTTGAGGAACACGAGAGAGAAAATCCACAACTACATTTTCTTTTCTTGGTTGATCAACTATAGTGATGTTAAATTCTTGAAGTAGCAAAAGGCATCGTGTGATTCTTCCACTAGTAACTGGTTTGTTTATCAAAAATCTAATAGCAGAATGGTCGGTATGTACAAAAACCTCATACCCAGTGATGTAATGACGGAATTTGTTAATGGCATGAACTACAGCCAAAAACTCCTTCTCTGTCACAGTGTAGTTCAATTCAGGAGGAGTAAGGTTTTTGCTGGTAAAGTAAATAGCATAATTTTGTTGGTTTTCTTTTTGTCCAAGAACTCCTCCTAAAGCAATGTCTGAGGCATCAATTCAAATATGGAAAGGAAGAGACCAATTTGGTCCTCGTAGAATAGGTGCCATGGAAAAAATTTCTTTCAAATTTTCAAAATCATTTTGACAATTGTTATCCCAACAAAATTCTGCATCCTTTGCTAACAGTTTAAACATGGGGCTGGCTATCTTTGTAAATTTTTCAATAAATTGACGGTAATATCCATCATGTCCCAAAAAACGTCACACATCTTTTTGGGTTTTCGGAGAGGAAAGCTTAACTATTACTTCAATTTTAGTTGGATCAACTTTAATTCCTTTTGCAGACAAATGATGACCCAACACTATTCCCTCAATTAATAACATTTTACATTTTTCATGACTAAGGGATAAGTTTGATTCCTAACAGTGAATCAAGACTTTCTCAATATTACTTATGGCTTCTTCGAAGGTATTACCATAAATAGTAAAGCTATCCATGTACACTTCCCTGCAATCATGAATTAAGTCAGCAAAAATCCCAAGGACTACTCTCTGAAATGTAGCAGGAGCATTGCATAATCCAAAAGGTAGCACTTTATAAGCATAAGTGCCCCAAGGACACATGAATGTTGTTTTGTCTTGGTCTTAAAGAGAAATTTGAATTTGATTGTATCCACTATATCCATCAAGAAAGGAAAAGTATCTCTTTCCAGCCAAGGTATCCAAAACCTGATCTATAAAAGGAAAAGGAAAGTAGTCCTTTAGGGTTTCCTTATTCAACTCCCTAAAGTCTACACACATTCTCCATTTCCCTGTCATTTTCTTAGGTACCAAAACAAGGAGTGAAACCCACTTGCTGTCAGAAATTGGATAAATGAATCCAACATTTAATAATTTCTGTAACTCTTCTTTCAAAAAACCTTTTAGGATTGGATTCATATGCCTTTGTGGTTGTCTTATTGGTGTTATATCTAGTTGGATATATATGTGTTGAATACAGGTGTCAGGATGCACTCCTCTCATATCAGTGTACTCCCATGCAAATGCCCCTGACTGTTCTTTCAAAATATTTGTTAACTGCTCCTGTTGGTTGAGACTTAATTCAGAATTGATGTATAGACATTTTCCTGGGCTAAGTTCTACTAGAATGGTATATGACCCCAGATGCTCATCAATGGTGAAAACCATAGATGGTGAAAACAAGAAAAATGACTCACTTCATTCTTGAAATTCCTCCCTGAAAATTTGATCGTATTGAAAATATGTCTGTGGAAATCCAACATTTTCTGTCACAGAAAGAAATTGGCTTAAAATATCATCCTTTGTTGGTTCTTGTAACGTGTGAAATTCATCAACAGAGAATAAAGGCTCTTCCTCGTCATTCTCATGATATGGACACTTTAACCACCACAATTATTCTGTAACCGATTGAGTAGGCGGAAAAAGAGTAATCTTATGTGAAGAAATGTCATTTGAAATGGACATATCACCACCACGACATCCTATGAAAGCATTGGCCATAGCCAACCAAGGTCTCCCTAAAATGATTGGATGACCTTTTGTGGGATCCTTTGAATGAATAATCATGAAGTCGACAGGATATTCCCATGAAGCTAATGTAACAAGAATGTCATCGAGGACCCCAACAGGTTTTATAGTTGTTATATCAGCAAGTTCAAGAACTGTAGGGGTAGGGCGAAGGAACTGACTTAGTTGTAAAAGTTCAACTGTATTGATGGTCATTATATTGATGGCTTCTCCCAAGTCAACTAAAGTATTATCAATAGAAACATTGTTGATAGTAATTGATACTATTGGGTTCTCGGGGTTGGCATACTTCACAATCTTAGGAGCTTCAGAAATACAATTCGATGATTGGCCTACTAGGTGTATCGTGGGTGGATCTTTCTATTTCCGACCTGGTTTCTTAATGCAAAGTTATTTAATGGTCTTGGCATAGATCAGAACATCTTTGATTTCTTGTAACAATGGAATCTTAACACAGACATTTTTTAGTTCATTCATGATGTCAAACTCAGATTGACCAATTGGTTTTTCAAGGAGCAACCTCTCAAGAAAAGGAGGTGTTCGTGGAACCTGATTTTGTATGTTATGTTGTGATTCAGATACTTTATTCTTTGGAATGATGACATATTTCAAAGATACCCCATTTTATAAATCATCTACAGGTTCTTCTTCATGTTCTTGGATAATTACCTTTGGTGTTGTTCTTGTTACAGGTTGAGTTTTATTTAAAGTTTTCCCAGATCTCAACTATATTTCTTGTATGGAAATGGGGTTTATGGTGTAAGTTGGGAAGTTTTGAAAATTAGCACTATTGAGTGGCAAAGATGTTCAGCTATTAGGATTTGGAATGGGTTGAACGGGTAATATCGTGGGACGAGGTGGATTCTGAGGCTGTTGAGGAGTTTGTTGAATAGGTGGTAAAGGAGGTGGAGTAAATCTAGGCAATAGCTGATGCATGTTTGGAGGGTATTGAGTACATGGATTCTGGGGAATTGGTACCGCATGTTGTTGTTGGTTATTTCCATTTTTATGATCTCTCCATTCCTTATACCAAGGTTGAGCAGGGACATTTTGTGGAGGCCAATTTGGCCAGTTCCATGGATGTTGTTGTTGAGAGAAGGGTGGATAATAGCCAGAAGGTTGTGGGGATTGTTCTTGATAGATATTTGAGTTCCTAGGTTACCAAGGCCTCCTAGGTGCAGATGGAGTCCCTAGAGCTTCCCCTCCCTTGAATATAGCTTGCAATCCTAGTAAGGATGGACAATCTTCTATTTTATGATTTTCAGTACAAATTGCACATACAGAAACATTGTCCAAAGGACATTCTTGTAAAGGATGCCTTTTTGTACATTTTGGGTAGAATATGATTAATACAGGGTTTTCCTCTTCCTGATTTTTCTTAATCTTCAGAGTGTCTAACTAAGAGCCGATCATTCCTAAAATGTTTTTTTTCAATTTTCCAAAAGGTTTCCCAGTTCAATTCTAGTAACTCCACCAGATGTGGGTACTTTGGTGTTTTCGTTAACAGGTTCTCTCACGCTTTTTTCCGTTTTCCCCCTACTTCTCGAGTAAGTTCTACATAGTTCACTGAGTGCTTCAAAGTCTTTCTGATAAATGTCTCCTGAAGCCATTAAGTTGAGAGTATCAATGTATTCATCTGAAACCCATTTTAAGAAAAGAGTCTTGATTGCTTCATCTTGGAGATCATTATATTTGGATTTTTGAAGAGTATATGTAAATCTTTATAAGAAATCTTCAAGGCTCTCTTCATCTTATTGTTGCATTTTAAAAATATCATTTCGAGAATCCTTGGGTCTACAATAGTCTTGGTACTTCTTTAAAAATTTTGTCTTCATATCTTCCCAACATCTAATGCTATACTCTCCTAAACTCATGAACCAATGTAATGCATAATATTTTAGGGTAGCAGGGAAACAACTTCATCTTATGTGCATCCTGGAGATAATTGTAACTCCTACATAGGATATCAAATTCAAAAAGAAAGACATCTGGGTCTTCACTACTTTTCCCATAAAAGGTTGGTAGTGTCGAAGGTGGGATATTTTTCATATTGACATTTTGGACCAAATCCATAATTGGAAACCCAAAGGTGGTTTTTGGTCTTAGATCAGTCTCTACTTATTCTTCTTCTTCATTTTCAACATGAATTTCTCCTCTCTCTCTTCTATCCAATTCTCTCCCTCTTTCTGCCATGTTAAAAGGATTACCAAAAATTGTATATGCAATCTGATCTTTCTTTGGTGAGGGTATGAAATCCCACCTCTTTGGATTATTTTTGATAGAATAACTATCTCCTATTGGTTCTTTTGAGGATCCTATTACCTTTGATTCAACATTTGTAGTTGTTATTTGTGAAACTATAGTATCAAGGTTCCTGAAAATAGCTTGCACTTCTTCTAGATTAACTATATCAACCGAGTTTGGATCACCAGCAATTTGAATTTGTTGGTATGTGGTGTTTCTTGGTTCTATGTTTTTCTCTATGTTTTCCTCAGCCAAAGTTCTAGTCTCAGTTTCTATTTCTTTTAGGGTGGAGGTTTCTTCTTTTTTTTTGTTTTGAGTTTCCCCTAAATCTACCTCTATGATCTCTATTTCTCATGAAAACATACTAGATAAAAGAAAAACTAAGATTGGGTTTCAAAGGAACCTGTGATAATAGATGTGTCAGTTCTCACCCTTCATCTCACAGCTCCTCTTTCGTCAACCTACCAAACATACCACACCAAACCAAATGCATTTAAGAAAATAACCAAATCAATTATCTAACTTACCTTCTAAACAGCTCCCTGGTAACGGCGCCAAAAATGCCAGGCTGTTGTATTAAAGATTTTAATTACCTGAAAACACTAAATTGTCAAACTAGGGTAAGTGAACTTAGAGCTGCTACACTATATGTGCTGGTAAGATTCTAACTTCTACCTAAAGGTTATTCTGAGAAGAAAAAATAAACTTATTCTTATAAATTGAATCCTAATGATTATCTTAAAACTGATCATATCTTGTCTAATTATTCAATGGAAACAATTCCAAATTAATCAAATGTATTTCTATTCCTAATCTAAAGAAATCACCCAAGGCTATCTACCATTAACTAAACACCTAATCATCAAAACATCTATCTGAACCATAAAAGAGAGAACATTTTAAAAACCTCTTATTTAATCTAAATACCAAGCAGTTCTAAATCTAACAAAGGTCAAACTAATAAATATCCTATTTTACCCTACAAATATTGGAAGCTTCCTTTAACCAGACCATAAGCGAGCTACCCTAATAAAACAGTGTAAATCTAAACTCAAACTATCTTCAAATCATGATCAAACTAGAAACTGGAAAATAGAGCAAATCTAAACTAATCTAAGAGAGAGATTAATCGACACTTGGTTCATTCCTCAAATTTTACAATGGCAAATAACTCATTCCAACATTCAACGATCTACAAGATAATATCAAACTGGGAATGAACTAAATGAAAAATGACTAAGTCATAATTTAGCAGAGCAATTTCAAGTTAAAAACTAACTCACACGCAGATTCTAAAGCTAGAAACAAACTAACTATACTGTGGAAAAGAGAAAGTGAATTGAACCTATTGGTGGGCCCAACCAAGAGGTACAATCGCCCTAAAAAGAAACCAGAGATACTCAAATTATTCCATGCATAATTGTTTCATACCTCACGCTCCATAGTTTGTAAATAAACTCAAATCATTTAACAGAAAATGATATAACACATAGAAATTGTATTATCAGAAATTGCATAACATAATATATCATAAGCCCCCTTTCTTGAGAGCGATATGAGTTTATATATATCCTTCCCAAAAAATAGTCTTGAACATAAGTACATTTAACTAAGAGAATCTTAGATCCAAAAATAACTCATAGTTAGTTAAAACTAAGTTCACAACTTCATGACACGCAGTGTCAAGAAGCGTGAATCATAAAGCATCATAACAAACAGTTCTATAATTTTGCTTTGAGTCATCACATTGAGTTATGACTCAATCAATCATATGAATTGGACTGTCATTCCAATCTGGCAATGTCATGCAAATATTGGACATCTCCACTAAGTGCAAGCTGGTACCTGGTACTGATAAATCAGTTTCAAGAAAACAAGTAACTAAATCATGTCACATTAGTATCAATACTAGTTTAAAGTATCAAAATACATTAAAAATACCTTGAATCATATGAATACCTTGAATAGCTCCATTTAGGGCAAAATGATGTGAAATGTACCAAGGTAAGGCCAGAAAGGAATGATACTGGATATGAAATGGGGGTATATCTGACATGATATAGGCAAAAATATGGTCAAAATTGAAGACTAATAGGCTGCACAACCTCCCAGTCAAGGATCTTAATATCTTGGGTTGAATTATCTTTTTCGGGCCTTCAGTATCCCCTAGAACAAATTACACAAGTCCCTCTTTCCATGTGACCTCGGGCTGTGACCCAGGGCTTAACTTTGAAGGGCATTTCGGGATTCAGCTTCGGTTGTTTTTGTAACAACGATAACACTCTTCTTCGAACTCCAAACCACAAAATCTCCCAGGAAGATATACAGTTCTCATTTCTCCCACAACCAATGGCAGTGATCCAATTGGAATCAAGACTTCGGGACTTTTTTATGCCTCTTACCTCTTAACACAACTTCCGTGAGTTTTCGAACACTAAGTGGCTCGATCGATGCCCAAATTTTATCTTCAAGTTTTGGGGATTTTGTTATAGCACCTTTTTTTCTACAATCTTCTTGGATCGTCGAAAATCGCCTTCATTGAGTCTCAGATCGGTGGTCCATAGACTTCAATCGAACAAACGATCCAGATCAATCCTTTTGGCTTCAACGATTTTTGTTGATCGTCTACACGATGCAACTCCTTGTATCTTCTAATGCCGAAACATCGAACAAGTTCTCCTCTCGTTATCCTCTAAAATGAATGATGGTCTGCTCTTCAGGTTTTGATAACTTTGATTTTGTGCTACCTCTACCTTCCGGATAGTTTTTTCTCTAAAATGAGTGATACATTGACACGTATCCTCCTCTGGATCTATGGCCACAATCTTCTCCGCTAGATCAACCTTCAACGATTTTCACCCTTCTACGCTCCAAATCCTCTGATTCATGAACTTCCGAAGGAACTCATGGAAGACCACCATGAAACTTCTCCCAGATCTGACAGTCTAGAATGATTTCACTTCCTCCTGAAGAGATCTCAAGCGTTAACTAGTTAAATGTGTAGGGCTTCATTCCCTTTGAATATTTATTTCCACTATCTATCTTGAGCTTTATCTATCAAACCCTTTGACTCCTCATAGGGTTACTTCAACACTTAGTCGAACTTCATATATGTGCACTCCTTGCAGCAGATTCTTATGCAAGACTTAGCTTCTTGCGGGTGACTATGCACACATTGCAGTAGTCCCTTTACACTCCTTGCAAATGGAAGTTTCATGCTATATCTTCTAAGCTTCTGAGTCGAAATAGACTTCGTCAACTCACTCCTTGCAGATGATATGCACACCTTGCATGAATTCAATGAAGAGAAACAATTTGAATCTTACCTCGATACTTCTAGTATCACACATTCAACAACATAACTCATTCATTCATGAAAATGGAAAATAACATAGAACTATAAACAATAGAAATACCATGCATTTGGATCAATTTTCCTTTGTTATATTCATTCAAAATGTAAATGGCTACAGCTATGATAAACTAATAACTAAAAATTCAGCAACAACTAAATCACATCAGTCTCCTGTGAGGAGGTTCTTTCTGTTTGAAGAGGCAGAAGATACAAGGTCAAGTCTTAAGAGTTTCCTCCTCACAGGTTACCACCAGTGTCAAATAGTCTGGCTAATCAGCCAATAAAAGAAGTGTATGCCCTGTTGAAAACACCTTCCCAGAACAAGACAATAGCAACACTATATATATATTTGCAGGCTATAACTCAAAGGGTTAGTACTTCTTTAATTATCTGATTTTATTCAATAAGAAATGCAATAGATACAAGATGAAGTCAATGTTTTGTTGATTAGCTTATGAAAGATTATCAATTCATCAATATCTACCAATATGACTAAGCCGACAGTATATCCAATCAATAATTTGTTCAATAAATGCTTGAAATCATCACTCGAGTGCTAATATTACACTTTTGCTGCGTCAAGATGAGATATTCAACTATGACGTCAACCTTTATTAAGTTAGCAATGTTAGTTAGGGTTTCAGAAATTAAAGTTTTAAAGGTCGTTTTGTACACTAAAGATTCAATGTTGGAGATCAAATAAGTGCCTTAGGGTATATGGAGTCAAAAATAAGGGCACAAGGTCTCGGGAGGATAATAACTCAGAGACTAGAAGGTAGGGTTCTATGGTGCTGCAAAGGCAGGGCCCTAGAATCAAAACCCTAGGGGAAAGAGGCTCACTCCGTTGTTTCTTAAGAAAGGCCTCGTGCTCTTTCCTCCTTCTCTAAATTGACTTTGCAAAACAGCTAGCTTAAAGCATAAATCTAAGGGAGAAAGTGTTGCAATGACAAGGCTTTCAAACCCTAGAAGGTGAAACCCTAGGTGTAGGCAATCTAGGCCTAGGACATCTCCTCTTTTCAATTATTCCTGACGCAGCAATTTTTTTTTACTTTTACAAGCAATTGAATGATGATCTAAAGAAATTATTGATTGAAGTGTTGATTAAATACATTACTGGCTTTGTCATCTTGATAGTTGTTGATGAGTTGATGCTCTTTCCATAGATAATTGACAAAATGTTGAACTCATTAATGTCTATTACTTTACATTTATTAAATTATATCGGATGGTCATATGAAGTGCTAACCCTTTGTATATATCCTGCATATATTTTTCTACTGTTTCTTTGTTATAGGAAGGTGTTCTCATTTGGGACTATACTTCATTATTGGCTTATTAGCCAGACCTTCTGCCTTTTTGGTGGTAACCTGTGAAGGGGAATTTTAACTCTGACCTTGTATCCTAGCCTCTTCAAAACCCCAGGTTACCTGGGACATATCCCTTGGGATAACCTCCCTAAATAGAAAGAACCTCCCCATCGTGGTGACATTGGGTGGGGAAGGTCCCTGTTTAGCCAGTTTGACCTTTATCCTTTAGCCTTTCAACCTAAACTACAAATTGTGCGATAACAAGGTCCATTACATTCAAGACCAGGAGTGAAACTCCCAGATCACTCATGATCATTTAGCTCCCAAGTGTTTGATCTTCTTCAGTTTTCGATCATTTCAAAAAAAAGATTTGCAGGAAATGCCAGCAGTTAAGATTCTAAAATGATTCAAAGGCACGCTAATGCACTGATTTATCTCTCCATGCGTGCTTGTTGATGATGCTCCTACATCACTTTTCTTGATTAAGGAAAATCCCATCCAGTCTCTTCCACAACTCTAGACCCAATAAATAATGTATCATAACCAGGTCTTTCATCTTAAACTCTGATGCAATATTTCTCTTGCACTCAATGATGAGCTTCTCATTCCCTGTTAGAAACATGTCATCAACATATAATAGTAATATCATTGTTCCACCATCCACAACCTTGTATTAAATGTTTGAATATAATTTACTCTTGGTAAATCCAAGGTTCATCAGGAAACTGTATGATCTGGCATATCATGCCCTGGGTTCCTACTTAGGCCCATACAAATATTTCTTCAATATGCAGACATGAGACTCCTTCTCATGTATCTATGTACACTTATTCTGAATACTGGATCAAGTGTCTAATCATAATATTCTCCCTCTTGGTGGGAGAAACTTCTGGCCACAAATCAGGCTTTGTACATCTCTATGCTTCCATCAACATCATATTTGATCTTGTAGATCAATTTGGAAGTCACCACTAAATTCCCTTCTGGTCTCAAGGAAAAAATACGTATCCCAGTCCTTCTGATTGAATTTCTCCTCTGTCACTCATTCAAGGGAATCTTCCTAGGAGGTCTCGTATCTCTTTGAATCCTTTGAAGCTTCGATCTAGCCTCCTCAACTCATGGCACATGTTTGTTACTCCTATAATACGTCTCTCTCTCCCATATGAATCCAAGGAAGAATACTTCATGAATGAAAGTCTCTAGGCCATTGACTCTCTCTAAAATCAGGATCACTTTGAGTCTCCATGCTCCCTTTGAAGCTTGACTCCCTCTGATTCTATATAATCTTCAGAGCCATCTACTCCCTATGTATGTGATGATTTCCTCTGAATTCTCATATGTGCTATAGGGAAATCCCCCCTAAACTGGATCTAAGGAATAGGCAGAGTGATAACTCCCTTAAAAAACCGATTGATCTCTAATATACCCCAAAACAATATAGACTAAGTGATAAGAGAGAAATAGAAGAGAAGTTCAATAAGAGAACCTTGAATCCTGATGGTTGATGTAGACCTCTTCCACTTGTTGTTTCCTCTTAGATCACAGATCTCCTCCCAACACTGACCTACAAGGGGTTAAGAATACAATGCAAAAACATATACAATCTCTAGTAATCACTTAAAATCCTAAATATAAATGTAGATGATCAAAATAGACAAGAACATGTACAGATAGGGTTTTGGTACAAAGACAATCTCTTTTATTCAAATTCAAGATGAAAGGTTACAACCTTTTCTTGCAAACACAACTCTATGGACCAAGTCTGGTATCCTCTATCGTGGCTCCAAGTGCATCACTCCCACATAAAATTCTCATAACCAACATGTCATCAAGGGGAGGAGGAAGGGTTGCATAGAGAGAAATGTTGAGGCTAAAACTTGGAGCAATATGCAAAATTTGGGCAATGAGAGGGAAAGGATTTTAGCAGATTTTTCTTATTATCTTGTTCATATGTCTAAATGACTCCCCAATGCCTCTTTTATATGAGAAAAATATGGTTATTCGGTTTGGGGACAGGCTACAAGGGGTAAAATGGTTAGGAAACCCTCCATAGCCCATAAACTCCACCAAAATATGTGCAATTTTATATTTTTTCAAATTTTGGAGGTAAATGTGGGCTACTTAGTATGCAGCAAGCATATGTATAGGAGAAAACTAATATACAACATGTATTTGTATGCATGTTATAATTGCAACAAGGCATGTACATTATTAAAAAAATGGTTCTTTAGAAGGAAACCTTAGTAATATGTTTGGAAAAGTATGCAAATTGATGGGCCAATGTCTTAGATGCATAGATGTGGAATTTTTGGACGATAACAGATGCCCCCTAATGTGTGAGGTCAGAAGAGAAATTAATGGACGAAACACATTACCATATATTTACACAATGGGAAGGCACATAGTTGAGTGAGCTCGAGACAAGTGTTCGTGAGCATGTCATATGCAAAATAATGATAATCTCTTTGAGGCAGGCATACCCATGCTCAGGATAAACTAATAATGGCTTCCAATCAAGTACATTACAGATCCATGTCATATATATAGTATTCATGGATACATGACTAATGTGTATGCCAATACAAAGTGTAGCCGTGAACAATACACATCGGATCTACATCTCAAAATCATATGAAGATATACAAATAAAATGTGATATGCATCCTCGGGAAGCATCAATGTCTATGGTTGGAGATTATAACTTCATAGCTCGAATGAAAAATTCAAGATCTTCAAAACTCATGTAGGAGTACAATAGGAGTGTAAGACTCACTACTATGAGGTCTTCGACATACCGTCGAGGAAAGACTACCGAAATCTTGAACAACATGTACCAAAATTCATTGAGTCTAAATCTGAACTTGAATGGATACTCGAGATGGTCAACCCATGAAAGTCAAGAGATTAATTACAGAATGGCTGACTCAGGTTGGAAAAAATTTCCCTTGGAAAAAGAATGAAAAAATAATGAGACTGGAGCAATATATTATTGACATAAGTCTGTGATATAGAAGGTACCAAAAACTCTCCATATGTTTGGAAGAGTAACCAAATGAAGGAGTACATAGCTCTATGTAATGAAAAAAACTTCCTAAGGTCATACTAGATCCAAATGCTTGTAGAACAAACAAAAGGATGTGCTTTTTCCAAGGGAGACTATCTTGGTACTGATAAAAGAGAATGTATATCCCATCCCCTCTTTTTGGAATTTTTCTTTTTGTCTTTTTCAAATTTTTAATGATCTTGGAAAAGAATAAAATAATGCTATGTTACAAAGGAGGAATGAGTGCCGTAGAAAAGAAAACTAGTTCCAAGTGCATAGAACATACCGATGCTCAATGCAAGGATACATGTGCAAGATAAGGACACTCGGGAAAATTCCTCCATGGGTCAATGTGTCAGATCACAAGGGAAAAAAGTGTTACAAGGCTTGCACCTAAGGAATGCTTTGAAGGTTTAGTAATAGCAACATGAAGCTAGGATTAGGCCAAAGATGAAAGGATGATACATGCGATGTGATTACAACATAACACAACAAGACTCCTTCCATGTGAAGTTTTACGAGCCCATAGAAGGTAAGCTCAGTGGTTTTTCACTTTTAGAGAGTCTTAAAAACACTAAAATAAGACTCCAGAGTGATATTTTTCGTAAAGTTAGTCTCCAAAGTTTGAAAAAGAATTAAACCATACCAAGGAGAATTGTTCTGGTCATTGGGGCCAAATTATTCCTTTTTCTTGATTAGTCCATTCGATTCAGAAAAGGGTTAAACTTATACCAAAAGGGCATCTCTTCAAAACAACTTTACCGAGTGTGACAGAGACAAGATCACTCGGCTATCTTTTCAAGTTTAAGGAGTATTAAAGGAGATTAACTATGGACTCACCTCCTTTTTCGTAATTTAGTCCCCTGAGCATGAAAATATTTAAAGCATAACTTAGGAGAACTCTCCCGGAGAGATATTTCTCTTGAGGTGTGCCTTTTCTTCGGTAATCTATTGGCTAGAAAAAGGGTTAAAGTTATGCCAAATAGATATTCCTTCTGGACCAATTAACAAGTGTGAAAGGAACAATGTCACTCGACAATATTTTAATATTTAGGGAGTCTAAAAAGAGATTAACTATGGTCTCCAAGGGGTTTCCTTTTTCTTAGATAATCTCTAAGACCCGAAAAAGAGATAAACCAAAACCATGGAGAATGGTCATTTTTCACCAATTTAGTCCCTTAGGCCTGAAAAGGGTTAAACTTACACCTGAGAATACTCTCCTAGTTAACCATAGCTCCTAGGGCATGCCTTTTTTGTAAAAATAGCCATCCGGAATGAAAAAGAGTTAAATTGTCATCGAAGAGATGTGCCTTCAAATTTTAGTTTGGTTAGCATGAAGGGAAACAAGATTGCTCAACAATATTTTCAATTTTAGAGAGTCTGAAAAGGGATTAAAGGAGACTCTAGGAGGGTTTATTTTCTTAAGTAATCCCAACGAGACTGAAAAGAATAAATAAATTCTCCTTAGGTGTGTCTTTCAAAGTTTAAGCGAGCTTGAAAGACAAAAAACCATGCTCTTAGGGATTCCCTCAAGTATAGGCTAGAAAAAGGAAGAAGAAGAATGAGGCTTCAACACACAATCATGGTGGGACTAAAAGGACTCCCTTTCCTATGAAGTACTTCGGCATGGGAACCAAATGGAAAAAAAGGCTCTAACTGGGATTCCCATGGAAGGAAGGATCTACCACATAAAGTATGACACACTTATCAAAAAGGAAAGTTAGTGTCACAATTCAATGGGGTCGATCATAAGGCTAAATGAACCAGGAAATGCATAATGCAAAAAAATCAAGTAGGGAAAAACCTAACCTATATGCCATTTTCTAGGTCAATACTTGTCAGAATGGATAGGTACAATGAACAAATGTCAAAGAAAAAAATTTCTCCAAGATCTTGCATATAAGTCCAATAACACTCATCCAGAAGTTAATAAATCCAATATAGAGAAAAACTTCGGAAAATGAGATGCCATTGAATACAAAACTTGAAAACAACAAATTGGGACTGTACAATATGGTATAATACACCGCATAGACTTACATCTCATGCATATTATTGGTTTAGGTAGAGCCCGCTGCCAGGCTCTGACCAAGAGTCTCTTCGATAATTAACCTAGAGAGTCTCCCAAAAGGGAAGAAAACACAAACCACGGTGTAAGTCTTCTCATGGTATAGAAACTGTAGTCATGGATTCAATGATAGCCTCATCTGAAGGAAATTAAATATCCAAGGAATCACATGAATGAGTAGGGTCGATAGTCCCAAAGAGAGAAGTAAATTGTCAATGTTCCATATGACGATGGAGGTTCGGGTCAAGACTGGCAGAGTTTATCAACAAATAATTACAAGAATGAGGGATTGAAGATCTACAAACAATGAGATCAGACTCAAAAGTAGACTCGCGACCACTTGGAACAAGAGGGGGAAGCAAGGGCTCCCAAGCCCCCATTGCATAACAAAATTGATCAATTGTAGATACCATGTCTCGAGAATTCAAACATGATCACACATGTTCCTGCTCAGAAGAAATTGAAAATCAAGGATAAGACACCACATAATTAATCTGTGGTGGGATAGAGTCTATATGAACACTAGGAACATATAAAGGGGCATCTTGAACTAACCCCGAATTAGGATGGTAATTTTCAAATTCCAGTTGGTCGATAGTGACAATGCTTCCATTGTGAGGGAAATGCATCACCCAAAAGAGCATAGACACCACAACATTCATACCATATACACAATCATGCCTAAGAATAATATTGAAATCTAACAATCCTTGCACCACTATAATATCAACAAGGACAATCTTCCCACCTAATAATATAGGCAATTGAGGAAGAATCCAAAAATACTCACTAGGACATTTTTTAAAAGCCAATAACTCATATGAAGTAGAGACAATCTCAGGAGAACCCAAAGCTTTCCAAGCCGAGGAGGATAAAATACTTGAGGCTCCTTCATCCACAATACATCAATAAATATTTTTTGAATTAACTTCAAACCTTATTTGAAAGGGTGAAAAAGAAGGAAGGATATGCTCAACAAGGTCATTCCAATCAAAGGAAACCATCCTAGGACTCAGAGATGGTGTGCTGGAAATGAGCAGAATTCCCCCTTGTTCTAAAAGTACTGAACTAGAAATTCTAAAAATATATTTGGTAGACACATCACTCCCCATCAGAAGAGTGGGATCAATAAAATATTTCATCGGTGTGACCACTTTGGTAGACTCAACACTCTCCAAGAGAAGAGTGGGATTAGTCAAATATTGCATTGGCGTGACCACTTTGGTAGACTTGACACTCTCTAAGAGAAGAGTGAGATCAATCGAATATTGCATCGATGTGACCACTTTGGTAGACTCTACACTCTCTAAGAGAAGAGTGGGATCGATTGAATATTGCATCGACACAACCACTAGCTGAATAGGCTGCAAAACAACATGGTTTGAAGGCACATCATTCCCCAAAAGAGGAGTGGGGTCGATTGAAGATTGCATTGGCATGATCACTTCATCAACCAAAGGTTGAATAGACTGCAAGGAAACCTCAAAAGAATCAGAATTAGAAGAGCTTGCAGACAGGGACCACAATCGTCGTGCCTCTATAAGGCTAGGGCATAAATGAGTAAGGTGATATCCCTTGCAAATATTACAAGGGAAGCTAGGCTTACATCCTATCTATATAAGTTTCTCAACAAAATCAATGACCCCATCATGACTAGCAGTGGTTGGTTGCTTGTCCTCAACATGACTTGCATAGGTTGTTGAAATATCACTTGTATGACTCGCATTGATCAGACTCATGCCCCCAGAATGAATTGCAGTGGTTGGTAGCACATGTCCAACATGATTTGGAGAGGTTAGTGATTGGTTGATAACATGACTCAGAGAGGCTACAGAACTATCTCCAGTATGACTAGCAGTGACTGGACTTTTTCCCCAATATGACTTGTAGAGGTTGGGTGCTTTCCCCCAGCATGACTTGTAGAGGTTGGGTGCTTTCCCCCAGAATGACTTGTAGAGGTTGGGTTTTGGTATTCAACATGAATCACAGAGGATGATGACCTATCTCCAACATGACTCACGGATTCTGGTGATTTCTTCTTCCTATTCTTCATCTTTCTATTTCGTTTAGAATTCTGGTAACTAGTAGCTAGACTTTCACTAGAGAAGGAATAAGGGAGAGGAGAAGACTTTGTTGGAGAAGGAACATCAACGTGATTCCCATGACATAAGGTGATTAATTTAGATGTGTCAATAGCATCCGGGACATTTGGAATGGTACCCAACCAAAATGGTAGTCCCACATTCAACCCAAGAATGTGTAAAATGGCCATCAAAGGGACACCAACGTTTCCAAAGAAAGGAAAATCACATTTATCCCCTTGCAACAACGTTCCTTGGTTGGTATCATAAGGAAATTTTTCCATGAAGATATTTTTCACATGTTCTTCCCTTGGGGGATCATTCAATTCCATAAAAGTCTCACACACTAGCTCTGGAAAACCAGTGTTATAAAAATATGCGCCTATAAGGAGGCGACTCCACATTTCTAAGTGGAAGATAAAAAATTCTTCACTATCGATGGAGTGGGAATTCTTCACCTTAGGTTAGAGACCCAAATCAATTACTAACTAACTTGTTATGTAAAAATAGGGAGCATAGATAACACCACTAAGAAGAAAATCTTAAAAAGATACAAACCAAACAAACTACCCTTTTGAATGCTTCCAACCCAAGGAGATGAATTCTCAATCATCCAAAGCATTCACAAAGGAAAATGATTGGCTAGGAGAAGCAGTTACCTAGACCTCTGACTGATGGTACCTTTGGGTGTCTCCCAGAGAATATTGATTTTTCCTCAGGTACCGCAATACACCTGCCATAGTCACCTATGTGTCAACCTATATAATGGAAACTAGGCTACCAACTCGTAATCAAAAATTAGTGGGGGTACAATCAATAGTCGGACGAGTGTATGTTCAATGTAACTAAGCCTGAAGATCGTCTTAGGCTTGAAATTAAATAGGGCCATAATCACTCTTAGATTACCTTGGACAGATTGAAGTGTCTCATAGGTCTGACACAAGTTGGGCTAGTGATGCTGCAAGATTCACCCCCAATACACACTCTCCCAAATACCTCGTCGAGATTAGGAGTAGATATCTTTGTCACCATGCTCTACATAGTCTTAGGTTTGAATCTTGTGTGAGAGGAGATTCCTATCTTGAGTAA
Source organism: Picea engelmannii (assembly GCA_009831015.1). NCBI lineage: Eukaryota > Viridiplantae > Streptophyta > Pinopsida > Pinales > Pinaceae > Picea > Picea engelmannii. The sequence continues at coordinate 72,672 of ML778937.1, forward strand.
TCATAAGGTGTACTTTTTACACCCTAGCACAGGCACCTAAGTTAATTTTTGTTTGGCCTTGGATATTTTACCTCTAGCATAAGCTATTTGTGAACCCTATAAAAAGTGTTACTAATACATTTTAGATTAGCATGTTTGTGTCAGGGGATTTTCTTATTCAAGGAATGGAAGTGAAAATTATGTTATTTGAGACTCTTGTGAAAAAGAAACTAATCAAAACACTGGCAAATAAGACTTTACACTAATTCTACAAATGAAAAATAGTTTCAAGAAAAAATCATGAACAATCCTTCAAACATAAAGATGTGATCTTTTCTCCTTTCCATGCAAAATGCACAATGCAACTTTTGAGTGAAACAAAATAGCAAATGAAAGGAAGTTATTTCTTATTTTTCTTTTGAAATGCTTTCAAGATGAGAAGAAAACACAACACTATGCTAATTTCTTTTTCTTTTTCAAAAAACAATGCAAAGAAAGAAAGAGACTTAAAAAAAAAATTCATTTTTTATTTTATATTTTCTTCCAATCAAAGCAAAACTAAAAAAAGATGCTAAAAGAAACTGTAGAATACACGATTCATGGGGTATTCTTTTTTTAAATGAAACTCATTTTTCTTAAAATTCAAGATAAAAATAAGCCAAAAATGCTTGGAAACACACAGAGACAAGAGGATTTATTTTTGTTATTTCATAAACAATCTGAGCTTGTAAATTGTCTAAACCCAAAACAACATAAGATTATGGAACTTAGGAAGACCTAAGAATGACAAGTTTCCTGCAGGAAAAGGAAAATATTTTGAAAAAAATATCCAAAACAACATAGACACGTGTTGTGCATGGCCATCATGTGTATGTACGCGGGTTGTGTATAATTCATAATGCGTATGTATGCATGTTGTACATAGGACAGGGTGTGTACGCCTCTGCAAATTTTCAAAAAATGAAAATGCTTTGACAAACAACTTGTGAAAGGGAAGTTGGTAGCCACCTAGAAGGTGACGAGAGACCCAACCAGACTCAGAACACTCAGAAAAATCAGAAAGAAACTGAAAATAAAATCAAACCAAGATCTCCCACTAAGACCCTAGAGAGACTCCCTAGTGGAGTCACTAATTCTACTATGGGGAAATTCCCCCTAAAATGGGTCTAAGGAATAGTCAGAGTGATAACTCCCTTAAAAGATTGGCTTCTCTCTAATATACCCAAAAACAATCTATACTAAGTGATAAGAGAGAGAGATGGATAATTGAAGGTCAATAAGAGCACCTTGAATCCTCACGGTTGATGTAGACCTCTTCCACTTGATGTTGCCTCTTAGATCACATATCTCCTCCCAAAGATGACATGTAAGGGGTTAATAATAAAATGCAACAACATATACAATCTTTAGTAATCACTTGAAATTCTAAATATAAATGTAAATTATCAAAATAGACAATAACATGTACACATAGGGTTTTGGGACAAAGATAGTCTCTTTTATTCAAATTCAAGATGAAATGTTACAACCTTTGCTTGTGAGCACCGCTCTATGAACCAAGTCTAGGATCCTCTATCGTGGCTCCAAGTGCATCAATCCCACATAAAATTATCACAAGTAACATGTCATCAGGGGAAGGAGGAAGGGTTGCATAGAGAGAAAAGTTGAGAGGGAAAGTTGAGTCTAAAACTTAGAGCTAGATGCAAAACATGGGCAATGAGAGGGAACGGATTTTGGCATAGTTTTATTATTCTCTTGTTCATATGTCTAAATTACTCCCCAAGACCTATTTTTATATGATAAAAATATGGGTTTTTGGTTTGGGGATGGGATACAAGGGGTAAAATGGTTAGGAAACCCTCCATAGCCTGTAAACTCCGTCGAAATATGTGCAATTTTATATTTTTTAAAACTTTTGGAAGTAAATGTGGGCTACTTGGTATGCAAAAAGCGTATGTACATGGGAAAACTAGTATGCATTATGCATGTGTACGCAGGATATTAGTGCAGTGGGGTGTGCACATTATCCAAACAATGGTTTTTCAGGCAGTTCTTCATTGAGGCTCAACTCAAGAGTTTCAGTATGAAGACTTGGAATTGATACTATTTTATGCTTCATTGATGGTATTATTGATCGGACTTGTGATTGAGGGGAGTAATTTTAGCCTATGGATTACATTAACCAATCACTAAGTCTAATTGTCACCTATATTTGTATTATTCATTGAGGATATTAGTAATATATCCTCAAGTGATGACTAATGAGTTAGTTAAAATTGCCTAGCCTAGTAATCATGTATGATTTTAGGATCTAGAGAAAATATCTTTATGAGGTGGCATCACCCATTATATTATAAATATGTACCATTGGTGTGAATACATGATGAGTTGGCTAGTGAGCCTTTTTCCATCATCTTGTTGTTCTTGTCTATATTTTATCACCCAACTTGTACTATGCACATCAAACATGTACATCAACACCATACCATGTACCATAATGTGTCTCATTAAGTATGTACCATAAATAATATGCCAAATCAACAACAAGATGCCAATGTATGCCTCAAAAAATGTATCCAATACTTGCCTCAATAAAGTACCATAACAAGTATCATAACAACAACAATGGATATCCAATCATATATCAAACAATGTACCATGTATTAGTGCATCAATAATGTATGGAACTTGTACCATATACCATACCATCAAGCATGTAGATATATGTACCATAACATCAAGAAGTGCCCTCAAGATGCCAAATTATGTCCCTCATGCATATGCCACCATACAACAAGTGTGTATACCTCAACCAAGTACTAACATCCCAAGATATAAACCATAAAAACCATGTCATGTACTAAACCAGATATAACAAAATACCTCACTCAATCATGTAGCCAAGATGTGTCTCAGTCATATATCAACACCATATCATAACCAAGAATAACCTTTAAAACAAGTACACAAACATACCAGTACCTTTGTAGCTGACTTGATTCACTAAAATGCTGACCTATAGGGTTTCTTTTGACTCTAAGGGCCTGGTATAACCATTTCCCTAAAATTTTCTTGTCCTCATGGGACTAAGACAGCCTCTCATGTGAGGCCTTGCACAACGACTATTGTGAAACCCGCAAAGGCCTGGAAGGACACCCTATACCTGACCCGCAAGGGAAATCCAAATTAGGGTTACAGAAAAAACCTAGCACTTTGCATCTATGAAACTTTCCCTCTTTTCTCGCATTGTTTTGGTTACCTCAAACTTTTCATCGAATTCACTAATAGACCAAAAATAGACCATAACAATCTCACAAGATAGATATTCAATGTGTGTATGTGTACTTATGAATGACTCCTTGAACTGTATTTATACATTTCCTTAGTAAAATCTTTCCTTAATCTTAGGGTTTCTTGAACTTTCTTGTTGCAACCATTTTACCCTTTCAATAATGACTTGTAACCAATTAGGGGCTTCTTTCCCATTCTTCGGGGCATCCAAGTTAACAAGGCCATAAATCATCAACCTTGAGGAACTACGTGGCATACCACATAGCACCGTAAATGACATGACATGTATTATCCATATATGAGTGTCTTACCTGCATTTGCAATGTCCTTCATGTCCATCTTCCTTGATCAACTTCGGGTTCCATGACCATACCTTTGGGGATCTCAAACTTCTACAAGGGTTTACATCAATGATAACCAATATTTCAACACACCCACACTCGTAGAAACAAGAAAAAAAAACTAAATAAAGATGATAAATTTCAAATGTAGATTCCACTTTGTTCAAGTAATTAATTGACACTCTCATTATCTCACTACCACTAGATGAGACATCATGTTTGCAATTATGTTGATTTGTAGGTCTATGGAGAAACCTAAAGAAATGCATTGGAAAGTTGGCAAAAGGATTTGGAGATACATTGCAAGAACAACAAGATATGGTATTTTATACTCAAGAAATGAAAATGATTTTTGGATTGGCTATAGTGACAATGACTCTGTAGGTAGCATGTGTCTTTCCTGACTTGGTTTCATTGGATTTATGTTTGAAATGAAAATACTCGCTTGCTTCATATTTATGTTTGGAATGAAAAACATGGTAGTGTCGGCTACAAATACATCAAAACCTCCATTTTTCTAAATACATCTCATTATATGTACCATTCACATTGTTTTTGCATATGATACAAAAATCATTTGTCAATGAAACTACGCACACATATAGAGTCAACTATGCATATTCCAAATATATAATTTATAAAAAATAAAAAAATTGTTTATTATTTTTAATATATTTTTTTCATGACATATATCAAAATCTTAAAAAACATACATATTTTAATCATGCTATAACTTTTTGTTTCCTTAACCATTTTTAAAAGAAATTATACACTACACGATGAAGATCTACAATTTGAAAAAAAGTTAAATTTATTTGATAATGTTGAGACTAATAGAAAGCCTTGTAATTTCAAGAATATATTGACTTTCATAATTAAAAATAAAAATAAATTAACATAATAAATTTTGAAAAAATTGCCCTACACAAGATGATGCAGGGATTTCCAAGGGTCATAACTTTTGACTTGGTTATCCATTTGGGCCGAAATTTTACAAGGATTTGTATCTCTAAGATTTCACTTCTGTGACGACATGACCCTTCATATTGGACAATGTTTCGACACTTCCAGGGGCAAATTCTTTCATTTAAGGCCTCAAATTGGGGTTCTAGTGTTTTTTCAAGATTTTTTAAATTTGTAATTATCATTTATCTCTTAGTTTATGCAAATAATAAGAAAAGAAAGTTGATAAATAATGTCACTATAGTTAGCTTTTAGTTATTTGTCAATTTTAGAGTCATGCAAGAATTTTCTAAAATTAGTTGTTTTCAAAAATCTCAAGTAGTAGTTATAAGTGGTTGAACTTCCATTGTAATAATTAGGATGGACAAGAAATAAAAGAGAGTTATTTTCCATTGTTGTGTGTTTACATGGTTTTTAATATCTCATGAATGAATCACATTTTATTGGCTACATCATCTAGTATCAAAGCAGGAAGATGTCTAGGAGAGGAAGAAGACAAGAAGGTATTTCTCATATGCATAGAGAAATGCAAAACCTCCAAAGGAAAGTAGAAGATATTACAAATATTTTGTCTAGTTAGAGAATAATACAAAGATAAGTGTTTGATGAGGAGATAGAGAAAGGAGATGTATATAATCATATAGATCTTGAAAAAGAACAATTAGAGCTCATGACTTTTGAAGAGAGGATGCTCGGGGCTCTATAAGGAAGAAATGATGGGATCAAAATGGAATTTTCATAATATGCAGGGAGTCTTAAACTATAAGAGTTAATAGATTAGTTAAATTCCATGGAAATATTTTTTGAATGGAAAACTATGACAAAGGAAAATAAGGTGAAATTTTCATGTACCAAGTTGAAGGGTGAGGCCATGATCTGGTGGGATAATGTGCAGAAAGAAAGAACAAAAAAAGGAAAAGAAAAAATTAGGACTTGGAATAAGATGGAAAATAATTGCAAGAATGTTTTTTTTTCCTTTGGACTATGCCTAGACCCTTTTCTGTAGATTTTAGAACCTGAAGAAAAACATGTCCACCGTGGAGGAACTCACAAACGAGTTTTATTAGGTGTCCAATCATGTGGATCACCAGGAAACTGATGAGCAACGTGCTGCAAGGTATGCGAATTTTCTAAAATTTTATATTCAAGATGAATTGAGCATGCATGCAGTTCGTAGCATGGAAGAAGCATACAAATTAGCCTTAAAGGCCAAGGAAAAACAAAACCGACAATTTTCTCAAAGGAAGAGAGGAGCAAGGAGGGGTACATTGTCTACCTCATGGGGTAGTTTTAACTATGGAAAAGGTGAATCATCTCAAGGATCTGAGATAGTATAATATACTCAACAAGGTAACCTAAATCAACTACGAGGAAGACGATTTCAGAGCTGTAGAGGTTACTATAGTGTTAAAGGAGGACCTTATGTCTCTTTTAGGTGTGGTGTAGAGGGTCATTGAGAATTTGAATGCTCAAATTATAACATGCAAGATACTAAGTAAGGACAAAATCCTAGTTTAAACTTGGTCCAAGGTGAGAATGAAGAAGAAGGATTTGAATCTAAAGTTTTGCATAATATGGGGGACAATATCATGATACATAGGTAAAGGAAGAGTAGTGGAGATGAATATTCTTAGTTGTGGATAAATACTTTTCAAACGAGATTCACTTCCAGGGGAAAGGTATGTCAAGTTATTTGTTGATAGTGGAAGTTGTGAGAATATGGTTTCTAAAGAAATGGTAGATAAGTTGAAATTATGCTATGAAATACATCCCCGTCCTTATCAGATTGCATGGTTCAAAAAAGGGAATGAAGTCACCATTAATAAAACATGTTTGATCAAGTTTTCCGTTGGTAAGACTTATAAATATGAAGTATGGTGTGATTTAATTCTCATGGATGCATGCCATCTATTATTGGGTAGGCCTTGGCAATATGACAGAAAAGTCATTCATGATGGAGGAAAGGATACCTACACATTTTGGAAGGATGGATTGAAAGTCATCCTATTGCCCCTCAAGGATGAAAGGAAATATGAGAATATGTTGTCGGAAAGAGAGATTGTTAAGGAAACAAAAGAAAATAGATTATAATATGCACTAATAGTGAAAAAGGAGCTAAGGAAGACATACCAAGCCCTACTAAATTGGTCAAGGTACTAGAAGAATATGTTGATGTTATCCATAATGAACTACTTGATGGTCTTTCACCAAGGAGGGAGTTTCAACGTCAAATTGATCCAATCCTAGGATCGTATTTACATAATCAAGAAGTCTATAGGATGATTCTTACACAACATGCAAAGCTCAACTAGCAAGTAACAAAACTTATAAAGAAAGGTGTGGTAAGACAAAGCATGAGTCCCTATGTTGTACCAACATTGTTGACTCCAAAAAAATATAATACATGAAGGATGTGCATAGATAGCAAAGAAATCAATAAAATTACCATCAAATATCGGTTTCCTATTCCATGATTGGATGACATGATGGATGTGCTAGCTAGATCTAAATATTTTAGTAAAATTGATTTGTGAAGTGGATACCACAAGATCCGGATTTGTGAAGGGGGTGAATGGAAAATTTCCTTCAAGACTAGGGATGGACTATATGAATGGATGGTGATTCCATTCAGGCCATCCAATGCACCTAGTACTTTCATGTAGTTGATTAATATTGTGCTTCGACCTTATATTGGTCAGTTTGTTGTCGTTTATTTTGATGACAATCTAGTTTATAGTAAAAACAAACAAGATCACTTGAAGAATTTAAAAATTATATTGGTTGCATTGAGAAAAACATTAGCTTTATGCAAACCTGAAGAAATTTAGGTTCCTACAAGAAATTTTGGTATTTCTTGATTTTTTTCATCTCAATAGAAGGAGTCAAGATGGATTTAGAGAAGTTTGGGGCAATTTTGGAGTGCCCTAGTCCTAGGAGCATAACATAGGTAAGAAGTTTTCATGGATTGGCCACCTTTTATAGAAAAATTATTCAAAATTTTAGCACTATTGTAGAACTATTGTAACACTCATAACAGATTTCACCAAAGGTAATACATTCATGTGGTCAAATGAAGATGAGAAAAATTTTAATTTTCTAAAGAAGAAGGTAACTGAGGCACCTATATTAGCCTTACCATATTTTGATTAAGTGTTTGAGGTAGACTATGATGCTTCACATGTAGGCATTGGAGTTGTAATTAGAAAAGTACATAGACCAATTTCATTTTTTAGTGAAAAATTGAATGAGGTAAGAAAGAAATATTCCACATATGATGTAGAATTTTATGCAATTGTGCAAGAATTGTGACATTGGAGGAATTATTTAGTTTCGAAGAAGTTTGTGTTATTTACCGATCAAATTTCATTAAAATATGTAAACACCCAAAATAAATTGAAAAGTATACATGCAAAATGGGTCTCTTTCTTACAAAGAGACACATTTGTTTTGAAGCACAAATTAGGATGGAAAAATAAAGTTACATATGCTTTGAGTTGACACATTGTTCTTTTGATGACCATGGAAAATCAAGTGATTGGGTTTG
>ML778937.1:89129-121101 GCA_009831015.1 Picea engelmannii
AGGAAATTTTTCCATGAAGATATTTTTCACATGTTCTTCCCTTGGGGGATCATTCAATTCCATAAAAGTCTCACACACTAGCTCTGGAAAACCAGTGTTATAAAAATATGCGCCTATAAGGAGGCGACTCCACATTTCTAAGTGGAAGATAAAAAATTCTTCACTATCGATGGAGTGGGAATTCTTCACCTTAGGTTAGAGACCCAAATCAATTACTAACTAACTTGTTATGTAAAAATAGGGAGCATAGATAACACCACTAAGAAGAAAATCTTAAAAAGATACAAACCAAACAAACTACCCTTTTGAATGCTTCCAACCCAAGGAGATGAATTCTCAATCATCCAAAGCATTCACAAAGGAAAATGATTGGCTAGGAGAAGCAGTTACCTAGACCTCTGACTGATGGTACCTTTGGGTGTCTCCCAGAGAATATTGATTTTTCCTCAGGTACCGCAATACACCTGCCATAGTCACCTATGTGTCAACCTATATAATGGAAACTAGGCTACCAACTCGTAATCAAAAATTAGTGGGGGTACAATCAATAGTCGGACGAGTGTATGTTCAATGTAACTAAGCCTGAAGATCGTCTTAGGCTTGAAATTAAATAGGGCCATAATCACTCTTAGATTACCTTGGACAGATTGAAGTGTCTCATAGGTCTGACACAAGTTGGGCTAGTGATGCTGCAAGATTCACCCCCAATACACACTCTCCCAAATACCTCGTCGAGATTAGGAGTAGATATCTTTGTCACCATGCTCTACATAGTCTTAGGTTTGAATCTTGTGTGAGAGGAGATTCCTATCTTGAGTAATCATAAGGTGTACTTTTTACACCCTAGCACAGGCACCTAAGTTAATTTTTGTTTGGCCTTGGATATTTTACCTCTAGCATAAGCTATTTGTGAACCCTATAAAAAGTGTTACTAATACATTTTAGATTAGCATGTTTGTGTCAGGGGATTTTCTTATTCAAGGAATGGAAGTGAAAATTATGTTATTTGAGACTCTTGTGAAAAAGAAACTAATCAAAACACTGGCAAATAAGACTTTACACTAATTCTACAAATGAAAAATAGTTTCAAGAAAAAATCATGAACAATCCTTCAAACATAAAGATGTGATCTTTTCTCCTTTCCATGCAAAATGCACAATGCAACTTTTGAGTGAAACAAAATAGCAAATGAAAGGAAGTTATTTCTTATTTTTCTTTTGAAATGCTTTCAAGATGAGAAGAAAACACAACACTATGCTAATTTCTTTTTCTTTTTCAAAAAACAATGCAAAGAAAGAAAGAGACTTAAAAAAAAAATTCATTTTTTATTTTATATTTTCTTCCAATCAAAGCAAAACTAAAAAAAGATGCTAAAAGAAACTGTAGAATACACGATTCATGGGGTATTCTTTTTTTAAATGAAACTCATTTTTCTTAAAATTCAAGATAAAAATAAGCCAAAAATGCTTGGAAACACACAGAGACAAGAGGATTTATTTTTGTTATTTCATAAACAATCTGAGCTTGTAAATTGTCTAAACCCAAAACAACATAAGATTATGGAACTTAGGAAGACCTAAGAATGACAAGTTTCCTGCAGGAAAAGGAAAATATTTTGAAAAAAATATCCAAAACAACATAGACACGTGTTGTGCATGGCCATCATGTGTATGTACGCGGGTTGTGTATAATTCATAATGCGTATGTATGCATGTTGTACATAGGACAGGGTGTGTACGCCTCTGCAAATTTTCAAAAAATGAAAATGCTTTGACAAACAACTTGTGAAAGGGAAGTTGGTAGCCACCTAGAAGGTGACGAGAGACCCAACCAGACTCAGAACACTCAGAAAAATCAGAAAGAAACTGAAAATAAAATCAAACCAAGATCTCCCACTAAGACCCTAGAGAGACTCCCTAGTGGAGTCACTAATTCTACTATGGGGAAATTCCCCCTAAAATGGGTCTAAGGAATAGTCAGAGTGATAACTCCCTTAAAAGATTGGCTTCTCTCTAATATACCCAAAAACAATCTATACTAAGTGATAAGAGAGAGAGATGGATAATTGAAGGTCAATAAGAGCACCTTGAATCCTCACGGTTGATGTAGACCTCTTCCACTTGATGTTGCCTCTTAGATCACATATCTCCTCCCAAAGATGACATGTAAGGGGTTAATAATAAAATGCAACAACATATACAATCTTTAGTAATCACTTGAAATTCTAAATATAAATGTAAATTATCAAAATAGACAATAACATGTACACATAGGGTTTTGGGACAAAGATAGTCTCTTTTATTCAAATTCAAGATGAAATGTTACAACCTTTGCTTGTGAGCACCGCTCTATGAACCAAGTCTAGGATCCTCTATCGTGGCTCCAAGTGCATCAATCCCACATAAAATTATCACAAGTAACATGTCATCAGGGGAAGGAGGAAGGGTTGCATAGAGAGAAAAGTTGAGAGGGAAAGTTGAGTCTAAAACTTAGAGCTAGATGCAAAACATGGGCAATGAGAGGGAACGGATTTTGGCATAGTTTTATTATTCTCTTGTTCATATGTCTAAATTACTCCCCAAGACCTATTTTTATATGATAAAAATATGGGTTTTTGGTTTGGGGATGGGATACAAGGGGTAAAATGGTTAGGAAACCCTCCATAGCCTGTAAACTCCGTCGAAATATGTGCAATTTTATATTTTTTAAAACTTTTGGAAGTAAATGTGGGCTACTTGGTATGCAAAAAGCGTATGTACATGGGAAAACTAGTATGCATTATGCATGTGTACGCAGGATATTAGTGCAGTGGGGTGTGCACATTATCCAAACAATGGTTTTTCAGGCAGTTCTTCATTGAGGCTCAACTCAAGAGTTTCAGTATGAAGACTTGGAATTGATACTATTTTATGCTTCATTGATGGTATTATTGATCGGACTTGTGATTGAGGGGAGTAATTTTAGCCTATGGATTACATTAACCAATCACTAAGTCTAATTGTCACCTATATTTGTATTATTCATTGAGGATATTAGTAATATATCCTCAAGTGATGACTAATGAGTTAGTTAAAATTGCCTAGCCTAGTAATCATGTATGATTTTAGGATCTAGAGAAAATATCTTTATGAGGTGGCATCACCCATTATATTATAAATATGTACCATTGGTGTGAATACATGATGAGTTGGCTAGTGAGCCTTTTTCCATCATCTTGTTGTTCTTGTCTATATTTTATCACCCAACTTGTACTATGCACATCAAACATGTACATCAACACCATACCATGTACCATAATGTGTCTCATTAAGTATGTACCATAAATAATATGCCAAATCAACAACAAGATGCCAATGTATGCCTCAAAAAATGTATCCAATACTTGCCTCAATAAAGTACCATAACAAGTATCATAACAACAACAATGGATATCCAATCATATATCAAACAATGTACCATGTATTAGTGCATCAATAATGTATGGAACTTGTACCATATACCATACCATCAAGCATGTAGATATATGTACCATAACATCAAGAAGTGCCCTCAAGATGCCAAATTATGTCCCTCATGCATATGCCACCATACAACAAGTGTGTATACCTCAACCAAGTACTAACATCCCAAGATATAAACCATAAAAACCATGTCATGTACTAAACCAGATATAACAAAATACCTCACTCAATCATGTAGCCAAGATGTGTCTCAGTCATATATCAACACCATATCATAACCAAGAATAACCTTTAAAACAAGTACACAAACATACCAGTACCTTTGTAGCTGACTTGATTCACTAAAATGCTGACCTATAGGGTTTCTTTTGACTCTAAGGGCCTGGTATAACCATTTCCCTAAAATTTTCTTGTCCTCATGGGACTAAGACAGCCTCTCATGTGAGGCCTTGCACAACGACTATTGTGAAACCCGCAAAGGCCTGGAAGGACACCCTATACCTGACCCGCAAGGGAAATCCAAATTAGGGTTACAGAAAAAACCTAGCACTTTGCATCTATGAAACTTTCCCTCTTTTCTCGCATTGTTTTGGTTACCTCAAACTTTTCATCGAATTCACTAATAGACCAAAAATAGACCATAACAATCTCACAAGATAGATATTCAATGTGTGTATGTGTACTTATGAATGACTCCTTGAACTGTATTTATACATTTCCTTAGTAAAATCTTTCCTTAATCTTAGGGTTTCTTGAACTTTCTTGTTGCAACCATTTTACCCTTTCAATAATGACTTGTAACCAATTAGGGGCTTCTTTCCCATTCTTCGGGGCATCCAAGTTAACAAGGCCATAAATCATCAACCTTGAGGAACTACGTGGCATACCACATAGCACCGTAAATGACATGACATGTATTATCCATATATGAGTGTCTTACCTGCATTTGCAATGTCCTTCATGTCCATCTTCCTTGATCAACTTCGGGTTCCATGACCATACCTTTGGGGATCTCAAACTTCTACAAGGGTTTACATCAATGATAACCAATATTTCAACACACCCACACTCGTAGAAACAAGAAAAAAAAACTAAATAAAGATGATAAATTTCAAATGTAGATTCCACTTTGTTCAAGTAATTAATTGACACTCTCATTATCTCACTACCACTAGATGAGACATCATGTTTGCAATTATGTTGATTTGTAGGTCTATGGAGAAACCTAAAGAAATGCATTGGAAAGTTGGCAAAAGGATTTGGAGATACATTGCAAGAACAACAAGATATGGTATTTTATACTCAAGAAATGAAAATGATTTTTGGATTGGCTATAGTGACAATGACTCTGTAGGTAGCATGTGTCTTTCCTGACTTGGTTTCATTGGATTTATGTTTGAAATGAAAATACTCGCTTGCTTCATATTTATGTTTGGAATGAAAAACATGGTAGTGTCGGCTACAAATACATCAAAACCTCCATTTTTCTAAATACATCTCATTATATGTACCATTCACATTGTTTTTGCATATGATACAAAAATCATTTGTCAATGAAACTACGCACACATATAGAGTCAACTATGCATATTCCAAATATATAATTTATAAAAAATAAAAAAATTGTTTATTATTTTTAATATATTTTTTTCATGACATATATCAAAATCTTAAAAAACATACATATTTTAATCATGCTATAACTTTTTGTTTCCTTAACCATTTTTAAAAGAAATTATACACTACACGATGAAGATCTACAATTTGAAAAAAAGTTAAATTTATTTGATAATGTTGAGACTAATAGAAAGCCTTGTAATTTCAAGAATATATTGACTTTCATAATTAAAAATAAAAATAAATTAACATAATAAATTTTGAAAAAATTGCCCTACACAAGATGATGCAGGGATTTCCAAGGGTCATAACTTTTGACTTGGTTATCCATTTGGGCCGAAATTTTACAAGGATTTGTATCTCTAAGATTTCACTTCTGTGACGACATGACCCTTCATATTGGACAATGTTTCGACACTTCCAGGGGCAAATTCTTTCATTTAAGGCCTCAAATTGGGGTTCTAGTGTTTTTTCAAGATTTTTTAAATTTGTAATTATCATTTATCTCTTAGTTTATGCAAATAATAAGAAAAGAAAGTTGATAAATAATGTCACTATAGTTAGCTTTTAGTTATTTGTCAATTTTAGAGTCATGCAAGAATTTTCTAAAATTAGTTGTTTTCAAAAATCTCAAGTAGTAGTTATAAGTGGTTGAACTTCCATTGTAATAATTAGGATGGACAAGAAATAAAAGAGAGTTATTTTCCATTGTTGTGTGTTTACATGGTTTTTAATATCTCATGAATGAATCACATTTTATTGGCTACATCATCTAGTATCAAAGCAGGAAGATGTCTAGGAGAGGAAGAAGACAAGAAGGTATTTCTCATATGCATAGAGAAATGCAAAACCTCCAAAGGAAAGTAGAAGATATTACAAATATTTTGTCTAGTTAGAGAATAATACAAAGATAAGTGTTTGATGAGGAGATAGAGAAAGGAGATGTATATAATCATATAGATCTTGAAAAAGAACAATTAGAGCTCATGACTTTTGAAGAGAGGATGCTCGGGGCTCTATAAGGAAGAAATGATGGGATCAAAATGGAATTTTCATAATATGCAGGGAGTCTTAAACTATAAGAGTTAATAGATTAGTTAAATTCCATGGAAATATTTTTTGAATGGAAAACTATGACAAAGGAAAATAAGGTGAAATTTTCATGTACCAAGTTGAAGGGTGAGGCCATGATCTGGTGGGATAATGTGCAGAAAGAAAGAACAAAAAAAGGAAAAGAAAAAATTAGGACTTGGAATAAGATGGAAAATAATTGCAAGAATGTTTTTTTTTCCTTTGGACTATGCCTAGACCCTTTTCTGTAGATTTTAGAACCTGAAGAAAAACATGTCCACCGTGGAGGAACTCACAAACGAGTTTTATTAGGTGTCCAATCATGTGGATCACCAGGAAACTGATGAGCAACGTGCTGCAAGGTATGCGAATTTTCTAAAATTTTATATTCAAGATGAATTGAGCATGCATGCAGTTCGTAGCATGGAAGAAGCATACAAATTAGCCTTAAAGGCCAAGGAAAAACAAAACCGACAATTTTCTCAAAGGAAGAGAGGAGCAAGGAGGGGTACATTGTCTACCTCATGGGGTAGTTTTAACTATGGAAAAGGTGAATCATCTCAAGGATCTGAGATAGTATAATATACTCAACAAGGTAACCTAAATCAACTACGAGGAAGACGATTTCAGAGCTGTAGAGGTTACTATAGTGTTAAAGGAGGACCTTATGTCTCTTTTAGGTGTGGTGTAGAGGGTCATTGAGAATTTGAATGCTCAAATTATAACATGCAAGATACTAAGTAAGGACAAAATCCTAGTTTAAACTTGGTCCAAGGTGAGAATGAAGAAGAAGGATTTGAATCTAAAGTTTTGCATAATATGGGGGACAATATCATGATACATAGGTAAAGGAAGAGTAGTGGAGATGAATATTCTTAGTTGTGGATAAATACTTTTCAAACGAGATTCACTTCCAGGGGAAAGGTATGTCAAGTTATTTGTTGATAGTGGAAGTTGTGAGAATATGGTTTCTAAAGAAATGGTAGATAAGTTGAAATTATGCTATGAAATACATCCCCGTCCTTATCAGATTGCATGGTTCAAAAAAGGGAATGAAGTCACCATTAATAAAACATGTTTGATCAAGTTTTCCGTTGGTAAGACTTATAAATATGAAGTATGGTGTGATTTAATTCTCATGGATGCATGCCATCTATTATTGGGTAGGCCTTGGCAATATGACAGAAAAGTCATTCATGATGGAGGAAAGGATACCTACACATTTTGGAAGGATGGATTGAAAGTCATCCTATTGCCCCTCAAGGATGAAAGGAAATATGAGAATATGTTGTCGGAAAGAGAGATTGTTAAGGAAACAAAAGAAAATAGATTATAATATGCACTAATAGTGAAAAAGGAGCTAAGGAAGACATACCAAGCCCTACTAAATTGGTCAAGGTACTAGAAGAATATGTTGATGTTATCCATAATGAACTACTTGATGGTCTTTCACCAAGGAGGGAGTTTCAACGTCAAATTGATCCAATCCTAGGATCGTATTTACATAATCAAGAAGTCTATAGGATGATTCTTACACAACATGCAAAGCTCAACTAGCAAGTAACAAAACTTATAAAGAAAGGTGTGGTAAGACAAAGCATGAGTCCCTATGTTGTACCAACATTGTTGACTCCAAAAAAATATAATACATGAAGGATGTGCATAGATAGCAAAGAAATCAATAAAATTACCATCAAATATCGGTTTCCTATTCCATGATTGGATGACATGATGGATGTGCTAGCTAGATCTAAATATTTTAGTAAAATTGATTTGTGAAGTGGATACCACAAGATCCGGATTTGTGAAGGGGGTGAATGGAAAATTTCCTTCAAGACTAGGGATGGACTATATGAATGGATGGTGATTCCATTCAGGCCATCCAATGCACCTAGTACTTTCATGTAGTTGATTAATATTGTGCTTCGACCTTATATTGGTCAGTTTGTTGTCGTTTATTTTGATGACAATCTAGTTTATAGTAAAAACAAACAAGATCACTTGAAGAATTTAAAAATTATATTGGTTGCATTGAGAAAAACATTAGCTTTATGCAAACCTGAAGAAATTTAGGTTCCTACAAGAAATTTTGGTATTTCTTGATTTTTTTCATCTCAATAGAAGGAGTCAAGATGGATTTAGAGAAGTTTGGGGCAATTTTGGAGTGCCCTAGTCCTAGGAGCATAACATAGGTAAGAAGTTTTCATGGATTGGCCACCTTTTATAGAAAAATTATTCAAAATTTTAGCACTATTGTAGAACTATTGTAACACTCATAACAGATTTCACCAAAGGTAATACATTCATGTGGTCAAATGAAGATGAGAAAAATTTTAATTTTCTAAAGAAGAAGGTAACTGAGGCACCTATATTAGCCTTACCATATTTTGATTAAGTGTTTGAGGTAGACTATGATGCTTCACATGTAGGCATTGGAGTTGTAATTAGAAAAGTACATAGACCAATTTCATTTTTTAGTGAAAAATTGAATGAGGTAAGAAAGAAATATTCCACATATGATGTAGAATTTTATGCAATTGTGCAAGAATTGTGACATTGGAGGAATTATTTAGTTTCGAAGAAGTTTGTGTTATTTACCGATCAAATTTCATTAAAATATGTAAACACCCAAAATAAATTGAAAAGTATACATGCAAAATGGGTCTCTTTCTTACAAAGAGACACATTTGTTTTGAAGCACAAATTAGGATGGAAAAATAAAGTTACATATGCTTTGAGTTGACACATTGTTCTTTTGATGACCATGGAAAATCAAGTGATTGGGTTTGCTGCATTGAAGGATCTATATGTATCTAATATCGATTTTTTGGATATTGTGGAACAATTGAATAATCCAATCGCTAGGAACGTGGATATTACTTAGGGTGAATATTTTATCCCAGATGGATACCTTTTCAAAAGAAAGAAACTATGCATTATAATTGGTTCTATTAGAGAAAATATTATCATAGAACTTCATAGTATTTTTTGGCAGGACATTTTGGAAATGATAAGATGATAGCCTTAATCGAAGATAAGTATTACTTGTCAAAGATGAAAAAGGATATAACCAGGTGTGTGGCACTATGTAGGATTTTTCAAATGGATAAAGGACACTCATAGAACATAGGTTGTATATGCCATTATCAGTTCCCATAAAATCATGGGAAGATCTAAGCGTGGACTTTGTGTTGGAGATCCCAAACACACAGTGAGGTAATGATTCTAATTTTGCGGTTGTTGATAGTTTCTATAAAATGGCTCATTTCATTGCTTTCAAGAAAACTAGTGATGCATCGAGGGTGGAATAATTGTATTTTTTAGAAATTGTTAGATTACATGGGGTTCCAAAAACTATTACCTCTGATAGAGATACTAAGTTCTTGGGTCAATTTTGGAATACTTTATGGAAGAAAATGGGGACTAAATTACATTTCAATAGTTCCTATCACACCCAAACATATGGGAAAATTGAGGTAGTAAATCAGAGTTATTAAAACCCTTTTACACAACATCGTTGGAGAGAAGATCAAGAAATGGGATTTGGTTTTACCTCAAACAAAATTTACCTACAATAGTTCAGTGAATAGATCTATAGGAAAATCTTGATTTCAGGTTGTTTACGGTAGAATATTATGGGTGTCCCATATTTGGTGTAGCTATCACTTGGGGATAGGATCAATGATGATGGGGAAGGATTTGTAGAACACATTCAATAGTTGCAACAATAGGTGAGACAAAATTTGCAGGCCAGTGATGAACAAAAAAATATTATAAAAGATGCTCATTGACAATATCAGGTATTCAATGAAGGTTATTTGGTGATGGTTTATTTATAGAAAGAGTGGTTTCCTAGAGGAACCTACCACAAATTGAATTGGTTTCCTAGAGGAACAACCCTAATTCCTTAACCGGAAATAGAAAACCATTGGAAAAAACTATGTTCTGAAAAACCACCTAAAAATGGATTCAAAGAATATAACACATACCCAACATTCTCCCACTTGTTGTTTTGTTTGCATACAGGGGGTTACAAGGTTACATAGTCAATAATGTAGGGAATCAATGCCCATAGATCCTCTACACAAGAGAAATTCCTAGTGCTCACAGATTTTGTTAATGAATCTCCATCCTTCTTCAAAGTGTCCACCTTCATCAACAACACCTTCTTTTCTTCAACAATGTCTCACACAAAGTGATATTGAACATAGATATGCTTTGTGTTAGAATCATAAGTTGGGTTCTTCACCCGAAAAATTGCACTCTGACTGTCACAATGTATTCTTATATATTGTTGTACTAACCCATTACCTAAACACAATCTTTGTCACCATAATTATTCCTTTCTTGCATGAGTGGTTTCCATGTATTCATGTTTTGTAGTTGAGAGTGTGAGTAAGACTGTCTTTTGTTCATCCAACTAATTTCTCCTACAAACAAGTTAAACACATACCCTCTTGTATATATTCTGTGAACCAAATATCCAGCCCAGTCTGCATCCATAAATTCATGTATGTCCATCACTCTATCCAATACTGGTCTTCCTTGGTATCAAAATCCATAACTAGTAGTTCCACGCAAATACATGAAAACCCTATTTACTATTATCCAATGCTCCTTCCTTGGTTTTGACATATATCTACTCAAAACTCCCACTACATGTGTAATGTCTACTCTAGTATAGACCATTGCATACATCAAATTTCCAACAACACTCGCATATGGAACATGAGACATGTCTTCCTCCTCTTCTTGTGTCTTGGGACATCGATCCCTAGATAAATTTACACCTACAAGAATATGGACCCTGATTGGTTTATGTTCTTTCATATTAAACCTATGCAATATTGTCTTGACATATTTTCTCTTATTTAACTAGAGTTTTGTGTTTCCCTATCTCTTTTAATTTCCATTCCCAAAATGAAATTTGCATCACTAAGATCCTTCATGTCAAATTTAGAGGACAACTGAGTTTTCACATCCTGGATAATCTCATTGTTATTTCCTATCAGTAGCATATCATCTACATACATGACCAAATAAATCAAATCATCACCAATTAATTTGAAATACACATAATGATCCTCTTAGCTTCTTGTGAATCCAAGTCCCAACATATAAATATCAATTTTTTGATAAAACATCGTTGGTGATTATTTTAAACCATACAGGGACTTTTTCATCTTGCATGCCAGCTCCTTCTTTCCCTTCACAACAAATCCTTATGGTTGCTTCATCTATATTTCTTCTTCCAGATCCTCGTGTAGGAATGTTGGTTTCACATCCATTTGTTCTACTTTAAAACCAAATGCAACAACAAAAAATAAAATAAATCTAATAAAGGTTAACTTGAAAACAAGAGAAAAAATATCACCAAAATAATTTCCCTCAACTTGGGAATAACCCTTTGCTACTAATTGAGCTTTATATTTCTCCATTTTTCCTTCTACATTCAGCTTCTTTTTAAACACCCATTTTCTACCAATGATATTACTTCCACTCAACAACTCCACTAGATCCCAAGCCTCATTCTTATCCAAGTTTGTGTTAGGTACCTAACCCCCTAACCTCTCATGTATGTAGAATAACAAATTTCCATGTAATAAAGGCCAATACTAGTTAATAAGGCCTATTTAATAAATATGAACAAGTCAATGTAAGAAGACCTAATAGAAGCTTCCACTTCTAGAAAGATCTTCCTTTAGAATTTTCTTTAGAATATAGAATTAGTATAAATAAGAGTAGAAGGTATGAGAGGGTCTAGTCTTGGGAATTATTGTAATAGATCTCTTCTCTACTAGATTTTTCCCCCTCTAAGAGGCAAGTGAACATTGGTTCCTATCAATAAAAGTATTATTTTGGTATTGTGGATGTTACACATTATTTTAGTCACTCTGGTGATGTTTCTACAACATGTGTTCAGGCTTCCAAAAGAGCCTTCCTTCATGAGAAAAGTGACTAGGTCCCTCTTCTATAAAACTTGTTTTTGGAAGTCCGTTGCAAGCCATCCATAAAGTACAGTGCGGAAATGCCTGATTTCCATAGGCTGTCATCAAACTAGCTTGTGATGTTTCTGTAGGGTGCGATGACGTTGGAAGACTAAGAAAAGGTCGAAGTTTATGAAATTTCTAGAAGGGATCTTCTAGAATATGAGGCGGCATCTGTATGGTTGATATCCTACTCACTTCTCTGATTTGGTGGGATCATCCTAATCTATTTAAACATCTCTCTTTCTCTTATATAATGATGGATTTCTCATGGAAAATCTTAAGCAAGTAATCAAGAAAGCAAGAAAGGAATTTATGAAGGAATAGGCTAAGAATTGTGTGACAGATTCTATCTCAATTGGTGCTTGAGGTATTCATTTATCCATCAAGTTATTGCATATCCTCTTCATGAAATTTTGGGGCAAGTGTGTGTGTTGGAGCAAAGGGCCACTGAAAGGGAACCTTGCAACATCAAGGATGTTTGGTTGTATCTTCCACTTTTACTTAATATAATACAGTGGCATGTTTATTTCCCATAAAATCATTCTCATTTTATTACATGACTCCTTGATCACATGTATATGTTTTCATTGAATATACTATTGTTGCTTTCACTTTGGTTGGTTTGTGTTTCATTGCAGGATCAATAGCACAAGAGCACCAGAGAAGAGTGGGGACAACAAAGACATAAGGAAGAGATATTCAAAGGTATTTCATTCATCTCTCATCTGATAGTAAATCCAATGATTGAGCTTAGGGAAAGCGTCATGTCCTGTCTCGTTTTGTTCTAGATCTAGGTGGATCTAGGGATATTGGTTTATGTCCACATTCACCGATTTATCCCATAATAAAATTGGCAACCATACTGGGGATTCAACATGTTTGTGGTTTTTTTCTATCCATTTTCATTTATCCTAACTCTTTTCATTTTAATCCAGTCTCTGAGTCAATGGGGGATCCATCCAGACTCTTTGGCTCTAAAAGTTCATTTAGACGCTTTGCCCTTTTTCCAATTTTCCTTTATTTACAGGAATTTACACATTGTATTCCATATGCAGCCCAAAAAAACCTTAGATTGCCACACCCTGATTGTTTACACCAATGCAAAATCTTCGCACCCCACTCACATCTAGCCTGCGAAAACCCCAAATCGTCGCACTGTACCTTACTACTGGATTGCGATGTCTCCTGTAGAAATTTTTGGATTAGGTCTTTTTGTCCTCTATCATCCAGTTTTGATTTTATCACTTAGGAAGAGCTTTTGGTTCCAATACTTGAATTTTTTCTGAGTGTAATTCTTGTCATTGATTGGTTTTCAGGGATTCAAATCCCTTCTTCATCATTTTATAAGTTTTTGCTTCTTGATTTTTGTCAACATGGATATAATCTCTTAATTTGATTCTGAGTGCTTGATTGATTAAAAGTCTTTGATTTGAGTAAAGTTTTGGATTATTTTGCATTTCTTGGATTGCTTTTTGATTTGAAAGATGCTTTTGTTTACATTTGGCAAAATACTTTCTTGTCATCTTTGTTTTTATCTTCATTGAAATTTTGATTTACGTATTTGTTGAGTGTATCTATTTTCTTTGATTACTTTCCCTTTCTTTATTATACCCTTGAATTTCTTTTGGAAAGGAAGAATTAGAGCCATCTATTCTTTTTAGTAATCACTCATAAAGAAAATTCTTTGCATTCAATTTTTTTTAACAAGAGAACAAATTGGGAAATTTCATTGCTTATGATTGTTTGGAATTAAATTCATTCGAGAAAAAAAATTATATTTCGTAGCTTTTGTGTTTCTGAAGAAATACTTTCTCCCTTCTATAATTAGAGTTCATTGAACTAAAACATTGCATGTTTCATATCTTCTTGCATATTATTGGGTGAAATTCTCATACAACATCAGTTTCATCTCCATCTCCCTCTTGCGTAAGCAAAAAACTCTAAAACAATACATAATTTTAAAATTTAATTAGTAACTTTTATTTTCTAGGGATCTTTTACACCAACATTTGTTAGGCTAGAGCGTTGGAATAGGTTGTGAGGCACACTCTCCAGAGCATAAAACACACTGTAGCATATTGTGATAGAAAGTGTTCAAAACCACTTGCAACATTTTGTCCTGGAATGCCCTTCTCACACAAGGGTCAAACCTGAGATCGTATTAACACTGGCAGAGTTACTCACCATGATTTGTTGGTCTTAGTGTATAGATTGCGTGTATTACAAGGATCACTTGAAGTTATACCCACAATTATGAGTGGAAGCCTTTCAAGTTGATTTTGGGATAGATACCCTTCCCTTGCACGTGGATCAGACTGTTGACTATTCCCCCAGGAATCATTGTTGTTATTGGTAGCCTTAGTTGCCTATCTCTTTAGGGTATTACATGAGGTGAATATGGAGGGGAAATTCTTCACAGTACCTGGAATTGATGTTGGCCATACTCACTTGGGATCCTTGGAGGGTATACCCACGATTATGTGTGGGAGCTTGCACCAGGGTGTAAGTCCATTAAGAAGGTTTTCAATGCACCTTTTCCACCCGCTCTATCCTAGCCCCTTCTTGTCTTGACTTCACAACGTTGGATTTCATCACCAACTAGTGAAATTGAAATAAGAAGTTTTGTTTGTTTAGTTTAATTTCTAGATTTTATTAGCGAGTGTTGTTTTTTTTCGTAGTTGTCCATAGAATTTTTGCATAAAATATTTGTCTCGGCCAACATCGACCCTCCACGTCGTTCGCGTAGGATGCAAGGACTTCCCCTAGAAACTCCGAAGGATTATCTCCCTTAGCCTCCTCATTCATCGGAGGGCTCTCCTAAGAATAGAGTGGTCCAGGACAACATAACTTCACAAGTGGAAAGTTCCAGCACTTTAGAATATTTTTGAATCATTTTCGATTCTCTAGAGGCTTTCTGACTTTCTCCCACTCCCTTACCATATTCTAGATATGAGAGACATATTCTCCAGATGAATTCATCATGAGAACTTTTTGTTGAAGCTTCTGGAATACCGACTGGACCTCATACAAGTCCTAAAGTAGAAAACCTTCTTTCTAGTGACAGATTTGGAAACCCGCCTCGCATTGTGCAATACCTTTACGACAACTTGGGGGTGGGTCCCGATTCACCTATTGTCTCATAACTATATGAAATGTTTATTACATACACCATACCTTTATACCATTTTATTGGTACAACTCGCAATAGCATCGTCGATCCAGATGCACATTCAGTTGGTCCTAGCTCGAGTTTGTCTCTCCAAATGGCCCATTCTACTATGGTCCTGCATGCTACAACCATTCCAATCGGGAATGTGGTGATTAAACAATACCCCATTGGCACACCACCTTCTTCTAGACCTATCTCGTCACTTCCACCTAGGTATCACACTTTGAATCCTTCCATCGCCGCCCCTACCCAGGCTCCATCCGGAGTTTCTAGACTTTTTTTTCCACCTAGGTACAATGTTGCTACCAATTTTATTCCTACACCTTCCTAGGTCTTCTCTAGAGGTTCTTATCTACCTTTTCTTGGGGGATCTATCCCTAGTGGATCCAATCCAATTGGCAGCACCCAACATTCGTTCACTTCTGGTTACCAAATTCCCATTGGAGGGAAATCTCACATTGGGGGGGACCTCAATTTGGGGGTCAACCTCAAATTGGGGCACCACCACACATTAGGGGGAAACCTACACTTGGAGAATAACCTCAGGTTGGACTCTATAACCCACTATATGGACAAAACACATCAGGATCACTAGCCCACCTTTGAAACCTCCTTGCCCAAGGAAATCCACAATCATCTGTGGGGAAATAGCCTCAAAGAAACCCTTTTATACCCCCTCACTTAGGCCAGCCATATCTAGGTTCTTTGAATCCTACTTGGGTTCCACACATCTAGTCTAGTGTCCCTTTTCAAGGGAACATTTCCAACCAACCCAACCCAATGGGCTATATGCCTCCAAATCCTCCATGACCGAATCTTTCTGGAATCTCCACGTACATGAAGATTGCCTATGGTCCTACTTGTATACCGATGGGACTTCCTCCCCAAAGTTACCAGTATCCTCACATGAATAGACAATTTCCTTTTCTACCCACCTTGGATCTACCCAACTTATCTAGAATCTTGAATGATCCTATCTTACATTCTCCCCATTAGCCTGTTATACCATCCAAATTACCATCCAACATTCCCAAGTTTGACAGTCAACCGGGAGAAGACCCAAACAATCATGTTATGACTTTCCACCTTCGGTGTTTGTGGAACTCCATTCGGTTATGACTCTTTCAATGAACTCTCATAGATTCGGCCACAAAGTGGTACATATAATTATTGCGAGGTTTTTTTAACAGCTTTAACACCCTTTCCTTTAAGCAATCCTCTGCCACTCACATTTTCGATCACATCCATGAGTGGAGACGCAGAAGACACTTAATCAAAATCGACCTTCCTGATCATTTATTGGTTGAATGGTTCACCAAATCATTCGTTAATAAAATATCTCATGATATTTCCATGGGTGGAGTTGTCACTGAAGAGAAAGAGATTAGTCACGCTCAGTACCTAGATCTCGTTTATTCGCAACCAGACACTCTATATGACTTACCCCCTGACACTCCTCGCCCTTCTACCACTGCTACCTCAACAACCCCAACAACTTCTCATGTTGTTGATGGTGTGATTGGTACCTTCCACGCTGACACTAAATCCACCTCAACCACTCACACCAATCCCAAATCTACTTCTTCTAATGTTCAAGGTGCTCTGAATCCTACTCCTTCCACCAGTAAAACTTCTGAGGTTAACTCTGTTCAATTTGCCCCTATAGGTAAAACCAAATCTAAAAAAGGGAAGGGTAAGAATAAGGAGGATATAAATAATAATCTTCCATCCAAAAAATCCAAAACACAACCTATTGATGATAAGGATAAGCATAAACCTCGATAACCTTGCCTTATCTATGGTGAGGATCACTACAGGAAGGATTGTCCAAGACATGTTGAGGTCACTACGCTCCTTCAAGGGACCGGGAAGCCTCCCACACCTGTCATTTTTTCACAACCTTTCCCTTCTCAATAGAAGGCCCAATTGGTCATTCATGACCAACCCTCTCCTTACACCACTTTGTATGTCCTTCTGTGTATTGGTGGTTCTAGGAAGAATGACATTGTAATCACCACTCAGGCTAAATATTATTCCCCCTCCAAGGAGAAAGTTGACGATTTGCCACCTTCATTGGTTCAACCACCTCCCTCAACTTCACCTCTCAATGGTCCTCTTCATATCGAATGATTGGGTCCTGATATAGTTCTTCGTCCTCCTCCCAAGGGTGTTGCTAAAAATTCTTCCATTAATCCTCATGCATGAGCTACTCAAAACTACAGTATTGTAGAAGATCTTATGCAAGCACCCTCTGCAATTTCAGCTCTCGAAGTCCTTCAAAGTTGTCCACGCTCAATGGAAGGCATTTTTAAAGTCCATTGATGGAATTGATCCCGCAGATACAAATTTGATAATCTTTTACCTGGAAGTATCACATTCCAAGGCTACCTCCTTAGTTAGCGTTTCAGATACAAGTTGTTGTAGAGACCAAGAATATATGTAGAACCATTATTAACGAGGGTGCCTAAACATGTGTTATGTCAGTATCCATTGTCTTTCCTCCCCTCACCAAATCACACAATACACTTAATGCTTTCAATAGTTCTGGTTATAAACCCTATGGTGTTCTTCCCTCATTGTTTATTACGTTGGAAGGCAAATCGGTCAATGTCGAGGTCGAGGTATTTGATGCACCTCTCAACTATAACCTCTTACTTGGACATAGCTAGATTGATTCCATGCAAGTAGTTGTGTCTACCCTTTTCTGTGCGTTATGTTTCCCACACCAAGGAAAGGTCATTATTATTAACCAACTAGCCTTTTTTAATTTTGATTCTCATACTAGCAACGTACCCTTTATCGTAAAGACACCTCCTGGGTATGAAAATGTAGGTGTGGGTCTTCTAAAAGATTCCACATTAATGGGTACCTTTCGAATCCCACCTCCCAATATTCCACCTCCTTTTGTCACCTCAATCAACATGATTTACACATTTTTCCATGAAACCCCTGCATCCCATGACCTGTGGATAGTACCCGATCCTATTGATTATCTTCGCTATGGCAAACAAATGCCTTTAAGTCTAGTTGAATCTGCTTATGAAGCCATTCAATTGGCAACACCTTCCACTCCCTCTCTCTGTGATTCATCTCTCGATCTGTTTCATGTGATTTTTCCTATCGATGAGATGATCATGTCAATTATGTCCATGGAAGACACCCCATGGGATGATGGACATCATCATTCCATTCTCTTCCTAGAACAACACATCATAGAGAGTTACCAATGGATGTCAACTTCGTCGACCGTTGTTGTCATTTCCTCTATTCCCGAGTCATCCCACGACATGTTATATGAATGGAACATGAGTAATATCTCACCCACTATTCCTCTTGACATATCCATTAAACCTGGAGTTGTCGAAAATGTTCACATCAGAGCCTCATGTTCCCTTGATGAGATTGTCACTTATAAAGCCCTTTTTCAATAATTTTGTGATGTTTTTTCTTGTAGCTACAAAGAGATGTCGGGTATTGACCCCAATATCATTGTGCATGAAATTAAGACTTACCTGGATGCTAAACCTGTCCGACAAAGACTTCACCTAGTTCACCCTCATAAATTCATTGCTATCAAGTTTGAAATTGAAAAAATTCTTAAGGCCGACTTTATCTATCCTGTGGCTTTAATCGATTGGGTATCTAATCTAGCTCTGGTCAAAAAAAACAAGGAACAATCCATGTATGTGTAGATTATAGGGATATCAATAAATCTTGTCCTAAGAACAATTATCCAATCCCCTTCATTGACTATATCATCGACGATTGCACTAGGACATAAATCTTCTCCTTAATGGACAGTTTCTCTGGCTATAATCAGATTAATATTTTACCCGTGGATCAACACACGACTACTTTCATTTGTCCTTGGGGTACTTTTGCCTACCGGAAACTACCTTTCAGTTTGAAGAACACTGGTGCCACTTTTCAACGTGCCATGTCTTATGCTTTTCATGATATCAATCACATCGTCCAACCATACCTCAATGATATACTGACACATTCCATGTTCCGCCAAGACCACCCGGCCCATATCCGAGCCATTTTCCTTCATTGTCGTTACTATCGCATACGTTTAAACCCACACAAATGTGTTTTTTTTATGGAGTCTGGCCAACTTCTAGGTTTTATTGCGTCATTTCATAGAATTAGGGTACACCCTTTGAAGGTTGAGGCCATTCTTAATCTACCTCCTCCTTCCACACTACGCCAGCTTCAAAGTTTGCAGGGGAAGGAAAAACATTTGTGCCAATTCATTCCCAATTACACCGAGTTAACACAGGGTTTTACTTGACTATTAAAGAAACATTACAAGTTTGTATGGGACAATACCACTAATAAATCCTTTGAAGCTTTAAAACTTGCCTTAACCCATCCACCACTACTTTTCCCACCAGATTACAATCGAGACTATTTCCTCTACCTCGCCAATTTGGACTCTACCATTGCCATGGTTTTAGTCCAAGAAGATGATTCACACGATGAACATGTAATTTACTATTTGAGTTGGAGTCTCATGACTACCGAAGCCAAATACCTACATGTGGAGAAACTGGCCTTGGCAGTTGTTCAAGTTGTCCAATGTTTTCGTCATTATATCCTATTACACAAGACCACCATCATTTCCAATTGCAACTCTATGCAGGATATCCTTATGCACCAATTGCTATGGGGAAAGTACTCAAAATGGATAGTGATTCTCCAGGAGTTTGACTTAGAGTTTGAATTCGCTAAGTCTAAGAAATATTTGGTATTTGTCAAATTGATATGTGACCTTCCCACAATTGAGACAATGAATGTGGCAGAGGATTCCTTACCTGATGAATCCCTTTTTTTAATCAGTTATGATGATGTTTGGTACGAAGATATTATCATTTATCTCTAGACTCAAACTTTCTAATCTGACCTTTCTAGTATGGACTGTCATCGTATACAATATCAAACCCATCAATATATAATTCTCGGTGACACTCTTTATCACCGTGGTGTTGACTCAATTTTTTGACAATGTCTCACCTATGATGAGGCTGAGAAATATTTGAATGAATTCCACTCCAGAGCATGTGGCGTTCATATGTATGGGTATACCACTGCCCAAAAGATCTTGCGAGCAAGATACTTCTGTCCTTCTTTGTTTAAAGATGGTATCACTACTGTCTAGAAATGTCATTCTTGTCAAATGTATAATAAAAACATAAGATCTCACCCCGCTCCTTTACACCCTGTAGTTTCTGTTGATCCTTTCGAAAAATGGGGCATTGACTTTATGACATGTAAACCTCACTCGGTCGAGGGGCATGTATACATCATCGTAGCTATGGATTAATTCACGAAATGGGTCGAGTCAATGCCTACATTTCATAATACTGGGAAAACTACAACACTGCTCATATTCAATCATATCATTACCTGATTTGTTGTTCCCCAAGCTATCGTCACTGATCATGGTAGTCATTTTCGAAATTTCATGATGTCTAAGCTTACTGAAAACTTGGGTCTTCAACATGAAAACTCAACCCCCTATTACCCACAGGCCAATGGCCAGGTTCAAGCAATAAACAAAGTTCTCATTACAATGGTTTGACGGATGATAGGAATTCATAAGATGAGTTGGCACACGATGTTGTTTTCCGCATTGTGGATCTACCGGACATCCGTCAAGTCTACCACTGGTTTCACAACTTTCCAATTAGTTTATGGTATCAAAGTTGTTATGTTGATTGAATGTGAGATACCATCTCTGAAACTAGCCATTGAACTTCTTCCAAACACTTCTGCTAAAGATGAACATCTATTGTACCTGATTCAATTAGATGAAACCTGTTGTGATGCCACCCTGGTTATTGAAGCTCAGAAAATATGTGTCAAATCCCAATACGAAAATCATCTCAAGCCACACATTTTCTCTGAGGGTGATCTAATCCTCCTCTACGAACAAGATCATGATCTACTAGGGGCTGCAAAATTTGAGGCTATGTGGCAAGGCCCTTATATTGTCAAACAAGTGTTGGAGAAGGGATCTTATGAGTTAGTGGATTATGATGGTATTCCTTTGAGTGAGCCTTGAAATGGGCTTTACTTGAAGAATTACTATGCTTAGGTTGTCTTTGCATTGTATCATACTCTTGTGTGTTACTTTTGTGTGATTTTTCGTTGTTTGTTTTCGACCCCCAACTTCTTACCTTGCATTATGCTTGGTTTCCAGATGTTGGTGTCTTCGCTACCCTACATTTTCTTCGTCGATGGCGCCAGTCATAGTACTCAGAACCTAGCATCTGTTTCTTGGGAAATCTACACACCTGCGAACGAATTAATCAGTCTACACGGTTTTTGCCTCAGTCGTGCAACTAAAAATATCATGGAATACAGTACATGCATCGAATTATTGACCGACGTTGTTTCACTTGGAATCCATTGTCTTGTTGTGCATCTTGATTCGTAGTTAGTGGTACTACAATTGAGTAATTTCTATGCTATGTAAAGTTCTACTTTATTAAGGGTATATTTATGAATTCTCTCTTAGAATGATATTTTGATTACATTGAATATCATCACATTCCTAGAAGTCTAAATACATTAACAAATGCATCAGCTAATTATGTGTTAGACAAACATTTGAGACATTTATAAATCCAATCACATTTTGTATATAAATCAAAGTAAGCTGGTATAATCCTCATGTATATATAACGATAAAAGTGTTTGCAAAAATTATTTTTTCGTCTGAAGACCAAAATATCAAAAGTGTGAAGCACATGGCTTCATATAAAGAATAGCATCAAGGATGTTGCTCACGATAAAACAATATTGTTTGTGCTACCCTACGGAGTTGTCGACTAAGAGAACTAGATATGCCCATGGTATGGTGATGATAACATCTCGGGATCTCATTGATAGAGATATATGGGACATCTATTGTCAACCCCTCCAGGTTCTACTCGATTGCATCATAATTAGCGGTAGCGAATCCTGCTACCTCAACTGGCTCCCCTTGTATTTGGATGGGGGATGTACCTGGAGGCTAGTGTAGTCCTACATCTACATTGTCACAAAAATTTTGATTAGTCCTCAGATTAAAAACATAAAAAAAACATTTCATATTTCAAAATTTACAAAAACATTATAAAAACAAAATGTGTTTCTTACCCAATTTGCCCCACTGAAAACCTTCAGGTAGAACCAATTTTGGATCACCTCTAAAGTCCAATCTGACATACACATAATCATCTACCATCAGTAGTTGAGGCCTCGGTGAATCAAATAACATGTCGTTGTATTTGACAATGGGGTTGGTCACATGCTGGGCCATGAGGTCACACCACCTCTTTATTCTTGGATCTTGTGGGGATGGTATGCCCCACTCTACCTGCAAGCACAAATGAGGAACCCTCTTGAGGAAGAAGGACGATAAAATGGACCCATACCCGAACTGTTTTGAGGTCATCTTTCTTTCACTTTTTCAATTGCTTCTTCATACTCCAAAGAACCTCGTCGCACCAGTTAAATACTAGGGGCTCCATGCACTCCACTGCATACTGGAAGTAACTCTGGAGAGCCATATGAGGATATTCACTCTTCAACATCTATGAGATAGTGAAAAGGATAGTCTGTAGGGGTATATCCTAGACATCCCTAATGGAAACTTTGTCTTTACATCTCTCGGCCCCTAGTTCACAATACCAACGAACATACTCACTCATTGGTATACCTCCACCTCTGTTTCCTGTCAATGTCACATGGGATCCATGACAAGATAATCCTGTCAAAAAATAGATAAAATCAATATATAAAGAGAGTATGTGGGCTCCCACATGGAATACCTATTGATCCACATCCCACATGTGGACTAAATACTCAAGTAGCCTCAATTGGGCCCTCATGCCCTGGATCTTAAAGAACTTCAACAACCCACACTTTCGGAGGGAATTAATTGTTCCTAGGTCATTCTCGATGAAGTGATCATCGTTTTCATGTTCTCTCTCCCTTCACTCCAACATCTTGACAGTCAAACACCTGCATTGGAGCCACAAGGAGAAGTTAGCATCTTCATTTTTCTTCATTGGAAATTTTTTATTGGCCAAACATAAATGAGAAATTATGAGTTACACCCGATGTAGGTGATATTTATAAACAGTGAAGAACCATTGCAAGTTATCCATAAGGCCGCCTATGGAAATATTTGATTTCTGTAGGGCATGATATAAGCCACTTGCGACGATCCTTGTGCGCACCTACCCTCACAAAATCTAACTCAAAAATCTTTTTTTAACCAATGAAAACATAAATTAATCCATGGAAAATGAAGAGGACAAGAATATTACCTTTTTAGTGGAAGTCGATCATCGAATGGTTTCACGTACCTCCCGCAATCGACGACGATGGAAGTTTAAGGAGAAATGGGGTTTTTTGGACAAGTTTTGGGTAAAATGACAATGAAATGGCAAAAAAGAGTTTTCACCTATATTTATTCACTTTTTACTTTTTTCATTGATATTTTATAATATTTTATTCATTTTACTTAAAACCTAAAGCTCTAATGATAGTGTAAGTGTTTTTATTTTTCACAAATAAAGAATATAGGAGCCTAAACAATGGAACACAGATACGATTCTTGATTTATTTTTACGTTTGTCATATGTACAAATACTTTTTAGGTTTTTTAGGAAAAACCTTGATCTCAGTATTTGTTCATTTTTGTGATCGCAAATCAATGAGAACACAACTGAGTATACTTTTGTCATCTTTTTGTTCTCATCATGGTAACACAAAAAAAACGAAACCTATGGAGTATCCTTTAAGTTCTTTTCACACTCCATAAAAATGAAAATATTGTCGAGTGAGCTTGTTCTTTTCACACTCATAAAAGTATTTGAAGAAAACATTTGATGGGTAGTAGGCTATCAATTTTTTGGTCTCATCAAACTAATTTACAAAAAAGAAACTGAGAGATTCCTCTTTAAGTGTTTTTCAGACTCTCTAAATATGAAAAACCCCCGAGTTTTCTCTCCTTGGGCTCATTAAACAAACATCGAAAGAAATATTTGGAACCAAACCATTCCTTCTTATGGTTTGTTAAACATACTCTGAGGGACTCATCCGAAGGATGAGCTTATATCAACAAGCATATGTTATCCTCCTCAAGATTGCATAAAAATAAAGAGGTACTCGCCAGAAATGGTGGGGGGAATTTTTGGGAAAGAAATGTGTGTTTGTATCTGTGTTAGTGGAAGTAATAGTCTCTCTTGAGCATGAAACCCCCTTCATCATTCAATCCAGGTTGGGAAATCCATTTGTCTCTTGTTTTACCGTCCACAAGTTCATATCTTGGGTCTTCTTTGAGTCAACGCTGCCAAGACCATTGTTGTGTCATTCATATGCTCAAGAGAAGTCAAACCTTGCACAAGCCTTCTATCGAGTCGGCCATCTGCAGTTATAAATTCCTACTATGTCGGCCTTCCCTGTGTCAGTTTAAATTCATCTTCATACTTTGATATACCTTAAATCTGTTACTTATTTCGTGTCACTGATGGGGGATACATCAAGGCCCTCCTATGATGAGTCTTTTCTTGTCGAATTCAACTCATTATCTAGGAACAAAACTTATAAATCCATTAGTACCTTAGAACCTGCATGCCTCAATGGCAGGTTTCTTCTCTTTCGACATTGGGTTCACATCATTGACCCCTGATTGAGATATTCTATCGAGTGCTCAACTTCAGCTCATTTATTCGCATTCGTTGGATTGTAATAAGGTACCTTGGTAGTCATTGACATCAATGGTGATTTCTCTTGCACTTGTTAATGGTTTTCATCAATGTCTGGTAATCAAGTGGTTTCTACCATGTTCGACTTCAACACCTATAATCGCATGGTTAGATTCATACTTACGGACGACGGGATTGAAGACCCTAGATCTCATTGTTTTGATCCAGTTTGCGATGGAGTATTTATGATTTGTATTGACACATAGATCCACTTTGTATGCCTTGTGGCTATGCATGAATCTAAGTTTTCTACGAGCATAGATCCACAGTGTATTCCTAGTGGCTATTTAAAATCTTGATGACATGGATCCACATTGTATGATTAGTGGCCATGACTGACATTTATGATTTAAATCACTTGTCTTATTAGCATGGGAATGCATACCTTAGAAATGGTATAATATTGTGAATATGTTTGGTTGTTTGCAAGTTTCCTATTGGTGTGCTCCTTGTTTCCGACACACACAGGTATTCTACAAAGTATTTCGGTTCTCACAAGTTCCAACCTCATACTTTTGGGGGCATTCTGTTACACATTATTTTAGTCACTCTACTGATGTTTCTACAACATGTGTTCAGGCTTCCAAAATAACCTTCCTTCATGAGAAAAGTGACTAGCTCCCTCTTCTACAAAACTTGTTTCTAGAAGGCCACCGCAGGCCAGCCATAAAGTACAGTGCAGAAATGCCTAATTTTTGTAGGCTGTCATGAAACTAGCTTGCAACATTTCTGTAGGTTGCATTATAGCCAAGGTGCAGCGGCGTTGGAAGACTGAGAAAAGGTCAAAGTTCACGAAAGTTATAGAAGGGATCTTCTAGAATATGAGGTGGCATCCTTATGGTTGGGATCCTACTCACTTCTCTAATTTAATGGGATCATCCTAATCTCTTCAACCATCTCTCTTTCTCCTATATAATGATGGATTTCTCATGGAAAAGGTTAAGAAAGTAATCAAGAAAGAAAGGAAGGAATTTATGAAGGAATGGGCTGAGAATTGTGTGAGGGATTCCATCTCAATTGATGCTTGAGGTCTTCATTTGTCCATCAAATTATTGCAAATCCTCTTCATGCAATTTTGGGGCAAGTGTGTGTTTTGGAGAAAAGGGCCACCTAAAGGGAAACTTGCAACATCAAGGTTGTTTGGTTGTATCTTCCACTTTTACTTAATGTAATACAGTGGCATGTTTATTTCCCATAAAATCATTCTCATTTTATTACATGACTCCTTGATCACATGTATAAGTTTTCATTAAACATACTATTGTTTCTTTCACTTTGGTTGGTTTGTGTTTCATTGCAGGATCAATAGCACAAGAGCACTAGAGCAGAGAGGGGACAACAAAGACATAAGGAAGTGATATTCAGAGGTATGTCATTCATCTCTCATCTAATAGTAAATCCAATGATTGAGCTTAGGGAAAGTGTCATGTTCTATCTCATTTTTTTCTAGATCTAGGTGGATATAGGTAGATCAGTTTATGTCTACATTCAATGATTTATCCCATAACAGTGGATCCATCTATTTTTTTTTTCATTGTTATTTTGTGTAGTATTCTATTTTATATTGTTGAATTCATTGATATTCACTGCAATTTTTCATCTTATGCTATTATAATAGATTTGGTACCTAAGAAGTAGTATTAGAGCATCTTTCTTAGAGGAAATTGTGGGTAATTTTTCTTTTGGGTAGAGACATATGCCGACGTCTTAAAGCTACAAAGATCTATCGTTCAATGCATAAATACATGGTCGAGGAAGAATACATGCATGAACTACAAGTGGTACTTAAGCACACATTGTTAGAAACCCTTGTAAAACCATGCCAGTACCCATTTGAGTGGTATCACACTAGACAACACCTGTATATGGATTGTCCTAGATATCCTGAATCCCTCCATAGATAAATCCATTGGTCACCTGACTGTTATAGTGCCACTAAGAACAACACTCGGGAAGATACTCTCTAGTACCTTGGTAATCATGTAGTATGGATAAGGGTAAAATCTATCCTCCTTAGTTGGTTTCCTGAGATATTGGGATGAGTACTATTGTTTCACCCCACGCATATATCAGAAAGATATAGCATAGGGAAAACCCTTGTATGTAGAAACCATGGGAAAAAAAAACCTAACCCTCGGACACAAACAACATAGAAAGGAAACCCACAAGATTTATCATGTTCAAAATTATGGCCTTTTTGTAAATTCTAACCTTGTACAATGTCTACTATAAATAGATATTAAAAAAAGAACAGAAAAGATACAATGGAAAATACAAACATTACACAGAGATTTTTCCCCTGGAAACCCAAACTAGGAAAACCAGCATATATTATATTCATTGATTGTGTTACATTGTTTACAATACAATATACATATAGGAGCCAACGACATCCAAAACCCTAACCCAATGAATTGGATTAGTCATATACATATAGGAGCCAGCGGCATCCAAAACCCTAACACAATGACCTGGATTAGTCCAAAACACTAATTCTTTAACTGGAAATAGAAAACCATCGGCAAAAACCATGTGCCGAAAAAACCACCTAAATACATGACACATTTCGCGAGGTAGGTGTCACATTTCCCGAGGCAGAAAAAAAATTCGAGGGCACTTCCGCTGCACCCCCCTCTAACCCTTTGCACACCCGACGCATATGCTTAGACACTACTACTCATGCAAAGAATATAACACATACCCAACACTTTTACACTACATTTTTCCTATTAAGAATTTGGGTATTCCTCCACTGTAGTATTATTCAGAATAGAGTATATATATATTGGGTCCTACCCGCCCCATTATTTGAGACCTATCCCATTGGATTCTTCTCTTATCCTAGATCATAGTGGTACCTATCATTTTCAACCCGTTTTTTCCCATGGACCTGACCCCTTCCCGACACCTATATCATTTCATTCCTATATTCACACTGAAAACAATCATATATATTACTTTTCATCTCTTTTTTTCCATGGTCCCACTTCCCCTCTTTCATTCCCCTCTACCCATGGCCAACACTTGCAACCAATAATTCCTTAACCTGTAAGATGAATACAAATAGCACAAGGTAGACATCCAAACACTGACCTCTGAAATTGCTTCCAACAATTCCCACTTGGACACCTTTGAGGCCAAAGTTACAGGTGAATTGGCATATGTTAAGGGTGAATTGTCCTCCCTCACCCAGTGGTTGAAACTTTCATTTGGATCCCCATTCTGTGAACAACCTTCCCATTCTAAAGGTGATAAATCTTCCCATAATATGTCTCTTAATTCCAGTTCACTTCCTCGTGACCCCTGTCTTCCCCGAGTTGAACTGAAAAAATTTGATGGATCAGATCCCATTGGTTGGGTCACTCAAATGGAACACTATTTATCCTTGCATGGAATTATTGATGATCTAGACAAAATTCATTATGGTGTCCTCTATTTGGATCCATAATGTTGGAAATGGTGGAAATGGTGTAGAAATACATGCCATGGGTATGTTTCTTGGACTCAATTTGTTGCAGAGCTATATGACTGCTTTGACACTGACACCCACTATATTAGTCATTTGACCAAGTTGAAGCAATCTGGCAGAGTGGAAGACTTTATATTTTCCTTTGAAAAAATAGCTTTCAGAATGTAGGGCATGTATGATGCCTTCTTCTGGGAATATTTTATCAGTGGCATCAAAGATGAAATTTGATCCCACATCCTCATGGATTTCCCTCACACTTGGTTGGAAGCTACTCAACATGTTAAGGATTCACAAAACTTGTCTCTTCTTAGAACTGCAAACCTTCCTTTGTTCCTCAAACTTGACCTACCAACCATGCCCCTCCTCTCACTCCCCTCAAGATCCAGAAATTAACTTGGGGCTGAAATGGAAAAATTCCAACTCAAGGGCCTTTGTTATAATTGTGATGTCTAGGGCACACGTGTAAGGGAAAAAGTTTTTTATGGCTATATTTGAGGATATTTCTAAAGAATATATCGAGACCCCTCCTGCGGAAGAGTTACCTAAACCAATTGATATTACTTTTCCATGACCAACCATAAATAGAACCAGTCATTTCATCAAATGCTCCCATTGGCTTCTATGCTCCCCAAACCCTCAATCCCATTGGTTACATTAAGAATCAAAAGGTAAACATCTTAATTGACAGTGGCAACAGTCATAATTTTATTCATTGTCATATTTCCCAATAAACCCATTTCTATATACATGCAGTCAATAAATTTCAAATCGTGATTTACAATGGAGGTTCAATGAAATGTGGGGGGCGTTGTGAAAATCTCATATGTTTTCTATTAATATGGGTGGTTGTGATATTGTGCTCTGTTTGGAATGGTTATGCACTCTTGGTCCCATCCTCATGGATTTTAAGAAATTAACCATGAAATTCTAACAAGAGGAACAACAATATAAATTCCAAGGAATCACAATAGGCTCCCCTGAGATCATCAGTTCCCATCAAATGGAAAATCTCCTCAAAAAGGGTCATTCTGGCATTATTTCCCAACTCCATTCTATTCAAGCAATTGAGACACCTATGGAGCATCTCGACCTCCAATGTATCATCTTCAAATACCAAGATACTTTTTCCACTCCCAAGGGAGTTCCTCCTTCTTGTGGTATTCATGATCATTATATTTCTCTCATTCCTGACAATTTTCATCCCAATGTTCTCCCTTGTCATTATTTTTATAACCTTAAATTTCTTTACATATGCATACCTAACATTTAGCCCTCTTACTTGCATTTTTTTCCAATCCATCAGTGAGTTTCTCTTCTAAAAAACTCATTTTTTGAATGTATGCACCTTGCACCAATATTTCCCACATACATACGCTTGTTGCACCACTACAACCCACGTACATATGCATGATGCATCACTACATCCCACGTATACTTGCAAAAGTTGCGAAAAATAAAAAGTTGCAAGGAATTTGTTGAGATTACAAGCTATTAGGTAGTTTACCAACTAATCCACCGCCTATAGCCCATCACCCAACTGAATATCCCTCCTTTTGTCATATGAAATGAGGTTTTGGGGTATCATCACATATAGACATAAGAACAGTGAAACTCTGCCCATTTCACATTCCCTCCTTGCCCGAAGCATTTGCAGCCTTGTTGTGAGAATAGCCTCATAATTCTTCATTTTTCCCTTTTTCCTTCATAAGAACCCAATACATTTCCCAAGAAGAAGGTTGATAGGAGAAATATACACGGAAGTGAACTTGGAGCCCAGTGAAGAGGATCCTGAACCAGGTTCGAGGAGTAGCTGACTTTGGTTGTAAGTGATCATTGTATTATCAATAAAATAAGTACTTTTCCTGTCCCAAAACATGATGTGTCGAATGTTTGTATTTGTTTTATGTTTTTTATTCTAACATCTAATCCTTATTTATGTATGAAATTCATGCTTATAGTTCTATGTTTATCTATCTTTGAATGCAGGACAACCTTGGGAGGAGGTTTGCAGTCAATGAAGCTATTGAGCGTGAGAGGATCAACATCGGACGCAGAGTAAAGGTACATTTACCAGATCCTTCTCATTTTTCTTTTCTTGCATAAGTCTGGGGTATGTTTGGGATAGTTAGAGAAGTAGGAGACTTTTAAATGGTTATTGATTTGCCTACATTGTAAGCCGTAGTGTAGCCATAGGGGGGTTTTCCCGCTAGCAGAACTGGTGACCATACTTGGGAAGCCTCTAGGGTTTTAGGGGATATTTTTGGGGAGTTTAATTGGTTTTATACCTTTTGATTTTCTATTGAGTCTGTTGAGTCTTTTAAGGGATTCTGGTCACCTATTGATGCCATACCAGTTCTCCCTACCCTGTCAGTTTGTCTATTTATTTCTTTTTTTAAAGAAATACAGAGGTGTATGTGGCATGTTATGGGAAAACAAGTGTACATATGCTCCCTTATTTATAGATATCCCATGTACATACATTGTCTGCTTAATCATCAGTAGCGTACCTGTGTTAAGAAAAAAAAAATTAAGAAGAGGCAATCAACCCCTTCACTGATTGAAGCTTTTACTTCTCAGGGTTTATTGACTAAGTGCAATGTCTCTGGTTTTTACAGTCATAGCCTCAGTTAGATATCATTTTTCTAGTCTTTTTTAAAGATTTCTTGCATTTAATTCTGAAAGGGTTTTAAGCGAGTCTGTGCGTTTGTTGATCAACCTGTTTGGTGTCTTTAGTGAATCCCTATGATCCGCAGTGGGCCAAAGGTAATTTTTAGTCTTGTCTTGTTTTTCTTTTCCCCCTTTCATTTGCTTTAAAGAAAAGAGAAAAAGTTTTATTTCAAGTTTTTTCCTATTTAAAGCATTTCCAAAAAGAAAAAGATTTTCCATTTCTTAGTTTGGTAAAGTAGTTAGGGTTAGTTATTATACTTGAGAGGAAAAAGAGTTCAGGTTTTAAGTTCTTTAACTGATTTCATAGAATTTAAGTAGCTCGTAGTCGAGTGAAATTTTGTTTTAGTTAAATATCTTGAGAATAGTTAGTTATGAAAAGTTGGTTTAAAGAGTTAGATGCAAATTTTTATTGTTAACTAGAAGTAACTTTGCTTTCATAATTTTGTTTACTTCTCCTCTTTTCGTCTCTCATACACATCATTAGTTTCACTTTCATTTACTTTGCATTAAAATGATCCATTTAAAACAAACTCTAAATTAAAATTAACTAGACTTTTGTGTTTGTAGGGTCAAGAAACTAGTTTAGGGCTAGAGTTGTTGATTAAGGTTGGTTGTCATTGATGTCAACCCTTGAAGAAAGCCCCATAGCACAAAGGTTTGGGTAATGAACCCAATATTGTTTGATGTAAATATGACTCATTATTGTTTTGTCATGGTTGATAAGAAGTAAATATGGATGAACTCCAAAGTGGTCCCCTTATGGT